>PVKC010001575.1:0-49465 GCA_004027635.1 Crocidura indochinensis | reverse complement strand
TTTTGTTTGGGGAAGAGTACCGTACTAGAATGGGGTAAAAATTAAGTATGCCTACAATGGGCAGAGTCCTTCTAGCAGCTCTCATTCTCAGTTTGAGAGAAGGGGAAAAGAACAGGTGAAACACCACAACATTTTACAAAGACATATCACATAAGACATCCAGTGAGCATTGCAGTGATATAGATATGCACCACATAATTGCCATGGTCTTGAGATAAGAAACATGACAGAGCGCAAGAAATCTAAGAGAAAAGAAGAAAGAAAAAGTATATATATATATATATAAGGAAAATAGTAGACTACTACTTCTATATCTACACCAAAATAAGACTAGGTAAGAGGAAAATAAAATAGTAATAGGATAAAAAAAACTAAAAAAAGATTATTTTGATCTTCTTGTCTCACTCTCTTTTGTGGTTTTTGGGTCCCAGCTGGAAGTGTTTAGGGGGATACTCCTGGCTCCATGCTCAGATATTGCTCCTGGCTTGCCAGGGGACCAAGTGGAACACTGGTATTCCAACCGATAACCTTCTGCGTGAAAGGTAAAAATACCTTACCTCCCTGCTATCTCTCCGTCCTCCCCCCCTTTTTGTTTCCCCTTCTGCATAGGCACACTAAAAATTGGGGTCATTTGAAAAGGGAATCTCCTTGGTCTAAGAGATACAGGGTTTCTTCCCCCTTGGAATATGTCGTCGTGGGATTATCTCTAGACTCCTTTCCAGTTCATTTGCTCTCTCCTTGGTTTTGTTGTGCTGTATGGAAGATTTCTTCTCTGGTCTGGATAATGATATCACACCTTTGTATCTAGAGGTCTTATGCTTATATTTTTAAAAAATAACTTATAATAATAAATGTAAGATAATGGTTTTACTTTAAAACTTAAAAATTTTTCCAAATATCAAGTAATCATTAATTTTCCCTTAATTTGTTTTAAGTTAGCAAAAAAGCTAAAATATGTATTTAAGAACAGCTCATCACCAGTAAAGATTCTCTTTATAAGGATAGCATGTTTTTAATATATTAAATTATTTGTATATACCACACCATTTAAATAATAGAAGAATTAAAACAGTATATTATTTTCAGGTAGTCAGAGCATTCTTGCCTAAAGTATTGGCATAATTTGGCCTGTATCAATGATTAATACAGTTTGAAGTCAGAACTAATTGACTTATTACCCCAGTGACTAAAGAAGCCTGGAGAATGCTTGCCTGCTTGTCAAACATCTATTGGTCTGGATTTAAGTACCCAGATTCAGGAAAGAAGTGATAAAGCAAAGTGAGTTTTTGCAAAAAACAGGGTGGGCTAGGGAGATAGCTCAAAGAAAGAACATAAACCCTGATTTTTAGCACTAAAACAACCACCAGGAGTAACTTTGAGTACTGCCAAAAAAATTTGAGTACTGCTATAAAAAATTAAAATAAAAGAGAGCAGAAGTATCAAATTTACTTAAAGCTTTACCTTACGTAAAACGGCCCAATGTACTAATACAGTTGTTTGTCCTAGTATAGTTGGCTGAATAAAGTTGAACCCGGTTGGCCAGGTTCTAATTTATTTGTCTAAGGACCAATTTACTTATCAATGTAAAATTAAAATATCCATATTGTATCAAAGAAGACATTTTTGTCTCTTACAATTCTTTACTGCACCATTTCTTATTATTTCTCTCATTTTGAAATGGGAGAAACTAAAAGTTTTCTCCTATTTTGGTATTTCACAATATTTACTATTGTAAGAATTATCACATATTTACATATTACAGGAAAATATAATCTACTTTAAAGATAATTTACCTAATTTCTAAATGCAGTTTTCTCATTTTTCAATTGTATGAGTTAATAACTATTTTGCCAATTTTAAACTTGTCCAACAATTCACAGGCCCATTTCATAGTTACAGTTAAAGAAACCTCACATATACAGTTAATATTTTACCAACTAATGCTGAATGGTATTGAACATAATCAACAAACTCTTTCATTTATTTATTTCTGTCATATTCCTGATTGATCATCAGAAATAGAATTAACTTCTCTCTGTCTGACATCTAAATTGTTTCCCGTCCCTTTTATATGTTTTGCCTTGAATCATTCATTTGTCTGTTTTCCCAGGTTTTAAAATAATGTTTTAGAAAGAAAAAAGACAGCTATTTTTATGAAGTAAAATAAAACTATTGTTTTTATGATAAAACTGCTACATATATTTTTCCTGTGTTTAATTTTTGAGATGACAAACTTTTGTATATGACATTGACCCTCTATTTTGCTTTTTAGGGTGCTTTCTTTTTTATAAAATCTTTATTTAAGCACCATAATTACAAGCATGATGTAGCTGGGTTCCAGTCATAAACAGAATACCCCCCTCCTTCATCAGTGCAACATTCCCACAAAACACTGTATTTTGGAGATATACTGAAAATTTTACATGTAGACAGACATTGCAAATGTTTCTTTTTTTTTCTCCCTCCCATTGCAGTTTAAAATCTTGACTCAGTGTCTAGAAACAGTAATAATACAGGAGTACAGAAACTAATTTAGCATACTTCATAATGGTTAGTAAGTACAAGATTGTCAGGTAAAAATATGCTGCTTATTTTTTGAAAGAGCAAATTTTTGCAAAAATAAAGACTGTTAAATACGTTATTTAAATTTTCCCCACCAACGCTTTCCAATTGTTATAGTTTTTAGTGAGCTGTGCAGGGGTTTGTTATACCATAAATTTTAGGATTTGTCTTGACTCTGATCCATTACAATTGTTCTGAGCTGATAGTCCACAGTGTCTACCGACTGGACATCTTTTGACTTTACAAAATTTAGTCATGGTGAAACCATAATAGGTTAATTTAAGAAATTCTCTTTTAAAAAGGGTTTCTTATATAATGAAACTGTGAAAAGTGACTGTCTCCAAGAAATAACATTTTCTTCGACTGAACACAAAAACATCTTTGCACACATCTTTGATGTTTTCATGCAGTTCTTTCAAGGAGAACTAATGCTGATAACTTCCAGTATTTTAGCATTTGACTGCTTCTGTATTTTTGTAGCAGTACCTATTTTTTAATCTTCAAAAAAAATTACCAAAGGTTGTTGGTCTCTACTTCTGCCAATTCAACGTGCCTTGTTTCTGTAACTTATAAGGTTGTAGTCATGACATAGTGTGACATATTAGTGAGAAACACTTTTGTAGTACAGAAGATACTTATTTGTACTCAGCGACACTTCTAACTATATGATTCAGGATTTTTTGTCCTTATATGTTTAATAATATGTGTGTTCATTAGTAAATGCTAGCCACAGTGAATCATAAAAGTACTGTAGACTGTAATTCATTTCCCAAATGAAATACACAATTCCGTTTAGAAGATAAAGTATCAGATGTTCAAATAAATATTTGACAAAAAAATTGATACCTTTTTCTTGACTCACCTTAAATCCCATCTGCCCCCTTATCTGAGTCAGTGAGTCAATAAAGTTTACTAAACTTTAATAAACTTTAGTAAAAACACTCAATGATTAAATTTTATGCTCTATTGGTGAAAGTACTCTTTTTTTATTTGAGTCTACATTTGCTATTCAAAGTAGGGATTGGGGCCGGAGAGATGGCATGGAGGTAAGGCATTTTTTGCCTTACATGCAGAAGGATGATGGTTCCAATCCCGGCATCCCATATGGTCCACCGAGCCTGCCAAGAGTGATTTCTGAGCATAGAGGCCAGGAGTGATCCCTGAGCACTGCCGGGTGTGACTCCCCCCCCAAAAAAAAATCAAAGTAGGGTTTGTTCCCACTTAAGTGCTAAATAGCATACAAACTTGACTTTATTTTTTTCAAATTTAAATATTAATTATATTGTAAATTTGACTGAGTCTTGGAGTATACAGACATTTGACATTATACCTGAGTGTGTGTGTATGTGTGTATGTACATATATATATATATATATATATTTTTTTTTTTTGCCTCGCACCCCATCTGGGGGGGCGTGCCCCACTATTTGAAAAGCACTGCTTACAGTTTAGCATTTCATAACATATATGAGATTAAACACACTATTTATTTGTTGCTAATAGTTATTCCTGCTTTTATTATTTGTTTTATTATATTGCTAATTTCATTGCTATGTTCCAAAGAAATGTTTTATCTTTTCTATTGTTACTTTAAATATTTTTTAATTATTTTAAATATTGTTCTTTTGTTAAGGACAGAGGAGAAGTGGAGTCAAGGCATTGGAGGTAGGTGAGGAAAAGAGAAAAGAAGAGAGGAAAAGAGGAGAGGAGAGGAAGGGAGAAAAGATAGAAGGGAAGGGGAGAAGGAGGAGAATGGGAGGGGAGGAGAAGGTGAAGGAAAAAAGGAGTGGAGAGAGGAGAAAGAAAAGAGAGATAGGCAGGGAAGAGAAGAGAAGAGAAGAGAGGGGAGGAGAGGGTGAAGGATAAGACTAGAGAGGAGAGAAAAGAGAGACAGGAGGGGAAGAGAAAAGAGGAGAGGGGAAGAGAGGAGAGTAAAGGAAAGGAGAGAAGGGAAGAGGAGGAAAGGAGGAAGGAGAGGAAAAATGAAAGAGAAGGAATGGGAGGGGAAGAGGAGAGGAGAAGGAAGAAAGAGTGAAGGGGAAGGGAAAAGTATAGGAGAAGAAAGTAAAAAAGAGAGAAAAATACCAGTCTGAGAAGAAAAGAAGGGAAACCTGGGCATATTTTTGAGGCAGTTACTAGATGAAATTAGTGTTTGGATTGGTAAACACATATATTTGAATGACCTCCTCACCGTGTATGGACATCAATCTACTTAAAAAAAAAACAAGAAAACAAAAATGTAGAGGTACCATCTCTACATCCCTACTTGGTTATTGCTTTGACCATCTTTCTTGTGTCCCCAGAATGTAACTTGCACTGTTGGATCTCCTAGTTCTTAGCCTGAAATTGCACCCCCAGTTTTCCTGGGTCTCTCAGACTAGGGAACTCTCAGATCAGTCTCCACAATTCGTGAGTCAACTTCAATTAATCACTTTAAATAAAAACGTGTCCTCCTATTTTTGCCTCTATATTTATATTAGTATTTTAATAAAAATATTATCTTCTATGTATAAAAGATGCATTTATGTCATTTTAAGTCTTTATGTGCATGTTATATATACAGAAATTTTTAGTTTTTGTTAAAATTTATATGGCATTCTGCCATAGTATATACAATAATATATAGAATAAGCAATTTATATTATTCTTGTTCTACAACTCTATACCACTCATGTCATTTCTTTATCACAATCAGTTTAAAGTCAACTAAATTTTATTATTTGTTTGATTTAGGGGGGCACACTCAGCATTTTTAAAGGCTTACTCCTAACTCTGATGAAATTTAGGAACCATATGATGTACCAAGCATTAAAACAGGTCACAATTCAAGACAAGCACCTTAAGTATAATTGTACCACTTAGAATAAAATAAATAATTAAAACTAAGGTCAATAATTTTATAATTTTTTTACATTTTTTAAAATATAAAATTAGGGGGCCAAGTGGTGGCGCTGCAGGAGAGGTGCCTGCCTTGCCTGCGCTAACCTAGCACGGACCACGGTTTGATCCCCAGGTTCCCCATATGGTCCCCTGTGCCTGCCAGGAGCGACTTCTGAGCGAATAGCCAGGAGTAACCCCTGAGCGTCACTGGGTGTGGCCCAAAAACCAAAAAATAAATAAATAAATAAAATTAAAAATAAAAGTATAATATGAAATTTAACCCACCTTTTTATTTTTTACATGCTTATTCCATTTCATTTTTCAATATATAAAATCTTTCTTTAAGCACCGTGATTACAAACATGATTGTAGTTGGGTTTCAGTCATAAACAGGACACGTTTAATTTAAAGCTAAAAAATAGAGACGGTATCTTTTTTAAAATTTCATTTTATATATTACTGTTTGCAATTCTGTTTAAGAGTTTTATGTCTCAAACATTTATCCACCATACTCTAACAAGAGTAATTACTTTCATCCTTTATTATTATCCTGCTATTGTTTTCAGCCCCAACATATTCAGTCTGTCCCCTTGGTAAACTTTATACTTATGATCCTTCTCAATTTTCATTGTCTTTGAGTATTTGTTATACCTCTACTTTGTTTATTTATATCCTACTTTGCCTGCCCATTTTCTGCTTCTTTATGCTCTCAAAATTAGTCTGTTCAAAGATAAGATTTATTTAAAACAAAGCCAGTACATGATCAAGATTCCGTTCAAGTTAAATTAATTTTATTTGAGGAATAAGGAGTCAACTACATTTCATGGGCATTTCTTGAACCAATTTTCTTTCTAGTTCTAATTTAAACTTTTATTTGGAAACTTAGAGGGAGTGAAAATTATTTGTTTGTGTATCTTCTACTTTTTCTATGCCTTTTAACAGAGACCATAATCAAAAGCAAATTCATTGTCTTTCCCTATAATACTGACTTAAATGGAACAGAGAACCAACATGACAGTCACAAGGCTATTCTTCTGGATTTGCCTCATCTTCTCAGAATGTGGGTCCATGATCTTTGTCTTAGTTTTGTGTCAGAGTTCTTGTCTCTTTTTAGTCATCTCTGTGTCACATATATAGCAAGACCCCTAAAATTTCCTAGTCTTACTCCTGACCTTTCCACAGTTCCTTTTTAATTTTTTCAGTGCCTCCATGTGTCCTGGACTATAATGTTCTTGCAGTCTATGACTTGTGGTGTTTTTCTATCTTGTATTTTTATTCTAAATTGGAACCAACTGTCCGGGAGAAATTTTCTAGTCATCTTTTATTTTCTCATTTACTTTCCTGACAACCCACACTGAGAGCTCTCTGTGAGAAATACTGTTCTTTCTCTTCTCTTAAACAGTTTCTTTTTTGTCTTACTTAAATAATATTCATGTACGTAATACAACACATGTTATAAAAAAAAACAGAAAGGAGAAGGCCATTCTGTGAGTAGCTTTTAGACGTAATTTTCTCGTAGACGCATAATGGAAGTCCAACGAACATACAAGGAGATACTGGATCAGGACATGAAATTACTAAAAGAGAATAAAGTACTTTGATTGTACTTTATTTATTTTACTTCATTAATATATTTCTATGCTCCTAAAGCTTTAACATACACTGTGTAGAGCTTTTCAGAGGACAAGTATCCTGAAAGTATCTCCTACCCTTTTGCTCACTTGCATTTCTTATATGATGGTATCATTCTGTGTCTATAAAGAGGTCCCCAGTTTGAAAGCAGCCTAAGCAACATTTTTCAAAAGGCTTTTAGGCTTTTATTTATCAGCTTCTAACCACTCATAATTTCTCAACACCTCTCCATTTTAGCCTATTTAAGAAGTCTACTGAGATTTCATAGTGACCTCGATCGATTCTTTGAGTTACTTAACTCCCTATTCACAAAACTGACATCAGAACAAAATTGATACGAGAGACTAGCTCTGAAATAAGAAACTTCTGCTCAATAGAAAGCCATAACTATTGGTATGATGTGATTCTTGCAAATTAATCCCAGTTTTTAGTTTTCTAATTTTCATTATATTTTTTTACTCAGAAATAGGAAGAATAATAGTACTTAGGTTTCATAAAATGTATATTACATATATTTTATTTAATGTATAGTTCAGATGGTGAGAAATTATATTCTAAAATAGAATTTTTAGGGCCAGAGCAATAGTGCAGTTGAAGTGTTTGCCTTGCACGTGGCTGACCCAGGATGAACTTTGGATCAACCCCTGGAATCCCATATGGTCCCCAAGTCAGGAGTGCTTTCTGAACTCATAGTCAGGAGTAACCATTGAGCATCACTGGGTGTGGCCCAAATCCAAATAAAAATATAAGTCCTATATTTTCTCAGAATATACATACATACTTACATGCATGTGATGCATACAACCATATATATTTGCATGCTGTATGTATGTATAATGCATTTGCACAGAGTTGAATATGTGTCTGCATAAATGTTTATATGTATATTTCATGTGACGTGCATGGAAATTAAATATATGTGGAAATATTGCAGGAATATATATGCATGATGTATTTATACATATATCATACATTCTAAGTAAATGTAAATATATTTTGCATGTATTTATTATATACTCAGCATTTAGTATATATGTGTACAAATATAAGTATATGACTGAACAAATTTATATGCACATACACATATGTAACTGTATGTATTTCTTTTTTGCTACTGTCATCTCTGGCAAAGGTCTTGATTGCTGATTATGTGGCTGGGGCTTTTGTGACATTGTTTGTGGAAGAGATTAGTTCTGTTTCTTGTATTCCCATTGGTGCACCTTGCAAAGCTTTGCTGATTTCTCCAATAAAGGAAGCTGTCTCTATTATGTTGTTGTCACACTTAATTTGTATCTTCAAAGTAAAACATGATGTTTTAACAGTGAGTGAAAAAAAATTACTACCTTTAGAAAGAAAATCAAGGAATGGAGATGGCATTTAGAAACAAAGTGGGGGAATATTTCCATCGTTCGGTGAGTTTGTTTTTAAAAAGACAGTGTTACCCAAAAAACCTCTTGCTTTTGGACCCTGATGTTCACATGTGGATATTTAAGTTTTTCTAAGCTGCTCCAGTCATCTTTATGTGAGAAATTTTATTGGGCTTGAAGCTTTTCCATCAAACATGCTCAGGCTTTTGCTATTTTCTTTGTCTTCAAATGGCCTGCCAATATGAAATGCCTTCTTCAACACCACAAACTATGTCAGTGGGTGAAGTCATTGGACTCAATGGTCTTCGTTTTACTTAACAGTCTATCATTTTATTCCTTTCTTTAAGAGGGCATGCTTTAATATTTTCACTATTTCTACTCACTGAAAGGCATTTCATAGTAGTTTCAAAGTGCAATTAATAGAGAGATGAAATTAAGTAGCCTCCTTGTAATCAAATTCTTATACTAATTGGTTGTTGAAATAAAAAATGAGTTCTAGTCTTTTGTCAGAAATCAATAAAACCTCTTCTAATAATGTCTACAATAAGTATTGTATATACCTATAACTATGGAGACAGAATTGAAAACTAAATGAAATTGAACCAGGGATAGTCAAAACTTTATGGCTTTATGTAAAAGCAATGTATACAAAATCACCAAGTGTTAAATAATTTGACTTGGTAATGCTATGACGTGTAGTATCATTTCAGAGAAAAAGAATAACTGTGTACCTTGAAATAATGTTATTTAAAATATTCCTTTCTTGCACTGTACAATATTGTTACTTTCTAATTTGCTTAAAATTATGAATATATGAGTATATTAATAGATGCATCTATTGTGTATTAGAGGTTCAAATATATAGATGAAAGATATCTATGCAAAATCTTTATACTTATCAGTTTGAGAGACCAAGAGTGTTTCAAAACAACCTGTTGCTATGGACACTTGTAATATTGCTCTGAATTTCTTAGTAGAAAAGGTAGTGGGAATGGCATAATGAAGGCAAAGGCAGCTGTATTCTTGTGTCTACTGTCCTCTCTCCAACTCTTTCTGCGACATTCCCTCTCTTTCTTTGTGGCTTTTTCTAGGGTTAGCAAAACAAAATTCCCCTAACAGGGGACTTAAAATATCATTTATTTTCTTACCATCCTGAAGAAGGCTCTTTAAGTTGGAATTCAAAACTTTGGACCATGTTTTCCTCTCAATACTCTAGAAAGTGTCGTCCTTGATTCCTTCTAGGCTCTCAGGGTTCCCTGGTGTTCCCAGCATTCCTCATTAAGTACCTCCATCAACCATCTCTGCCTTCATCATCAGAGATTCTCTGGAGGTGTCTGATTCTATTTGACATGACCTTATTTGAATTAGTTTATCAGAAGATGCCCTATTTATGAATAAGATCACATTTGCATGTATGGGGAGAAGACTTTTACATATTTCTCTACTTGATGTGTGTTCATGTACATGCAAAAATGTGTATACTACATACAATTAAACCCACTCTGATCACTTTCTCCCAAACTTTTCCTTCAATTACCCCCACCATTGTCTTTTTCCTCCACCACTGTCTTTTTTTGTGTGTCTTGCACCATAGAAGTTTCTGTTTCTCTGGGCATTCTTCATATGCAGGCTCCCTGATACGACAGTGTGGAAGGACATGAGGCTCTGCTTGCCTACACTGTTGGTATATTATTAACTTGAAAAGGTTATAAGCATGATTTGGGGACCATAACCTTAATCCTTTACATTTATCTGTACTCTAGTGCCCAAGTGACAGCAATAAGTTCTTTTTCTCTTATTTCACTGCAACTATTCTCAGAGTATCAGAAATTGGCCCATTACACAGAAAACCAACCAGAATAGAGATGTAAAATTTAGCCTGAGGGAGAATCATCAGTCTTTCTTGTTATGTGCAGAGGAAAATGGGGTCACATCAGTCACATCAGAGTCAACCATTGATTCTGGAGAAATTGTGATTCCCACATCTATCTCTGTCTGATAAATGCAAAAAATAGTTTTCTCTCTCCCTGTTACTCCAATCTCATTTTTTTTTGGTTTTCGGGCCACACCCAGTGATGCTCAGGGGTTACTCCTAGCTATTCTCTCAGACGTCGCTCCTGGCAGGCACGGGGGACCATATGGGGAACCGGGGGATTGAACCGCGGTCCATCCTAGGTTAGCCCAGGCAAGGCAGGCACCTTACCTCCAGCGCCACCGCCCGGCCCCCAATCTCATTTTTTATTTCAGTTCAGTGACAGGTCCACAATGCTTATGATGTAATCACAGATGTAGACTGGATATAAAAAAAAACAGAGAAAAGTATACCTGATGAGTTTTATTTTTCACCTGTTATGGTTATTGTTCAATTGTCTTCATTTTGTTTCACTCACTCATGTATAGATCTCTCAGGCATTATTCTAATCTGCCACCTCAGTTGCTTATAAGCTGTTCCCCTCGTTTTGTATTTTATCTCTCAAGTTCATTTCTTTCTTTCCTTGGGGATATGTTTAGCCTAGCTAACATTGTAAATTTTTCTCATAGACTCATCTTCATTGCTCTCCTTTTACCCACACCTCCTTTCATTTCATGTTCTCTGCTTTGTTTTAGGAGATCTAGAGGGTGCATATTTCAGTGATGCCAAATTCACTTTAGATTATCCTTGCTGAGTGGACTCGGGGGAAATAGCTTCTTTGTCCTCCTTATCTGTAAAACTAACTCAGTATTAATGATTCTTTTAATAACTGAGCTAACTGGCCCAAAGAGATCATTTGAGAACCAATAGGTGGCAGACATTGGCTTTAATGAAAGACAGAAATTGTTTTCCCCAGGAGAACATAGAGTTCTTGCAGTGGAAAAAAATAGGAGGCAATTTCACTTTTCAAATGCTCAGGGCATGTCTGTTATTTAGACCAATTGAAGTTCAAGCTGTGACAGAGTCTGCCTCCTACATTATGATGCTAGTTGAGTTTTCACACTGTTCTTGTTCATTAACACAGTTTCTCCTGTGAATTCCTCAATTCATATGTATTCACATGCACATAAACACAACTGATTGTAAGCATATACAAAATCGTCATTGTACTTATATATATTTAATATAAATAGCTTAGAAAAATTTCTATATATTTCTTTCTATGTTATACATTTGAATCAGAGGCACAAAATTATAACTAATTTAGGAGAAGTTCTTCCAATTGTTCTCAGGAGGTGAAGTATGGGTAGTGGAGAGAAAGCCCTACTACTGATTTTTAATCAGCCATGCCAGAAATTTGAAACGACAATGGAAAATGGAAGCTGTTTGAAGTTCTTGTGGTGCTAGAACCACTTAGTTTTCTTGGGGAATTAATTACAAGGCCACATCCAGAGTTGTCCTGGGTACCATGTTAGGGATTAAATCAAGGTCAGTCAATGAGTATAACTTCTTTTGTAGGCTTCTGCCTGCTTAACTTTTGCTCTCTTGCTTTAGGAAATGTTTTTTATATCCTCCCCCTCTCTTAAAATCTTGCCTTCCTTGAAGGAAATTTGGTTGTTGGTATACTTCACCCTGCAGCTATTTTCATCTTCTCAAGTGGCTTATTGCTGGTAGCCCTCTGCTGCTCCCTTCATTTTCCTCTAAAATCTTTCTCCTTTTTCTATCACTGTCTGCTTATTTAGTGTCTTTGGATCATATTTGGTTTCTGAACCATTGCTGTATTGGCTTCATGCAGCTATTCTTGTGACTTTAATTTTGCACAATTCTAAAAACTATAGTCTAATGATTGTTTTTCAAGTCCTGGTTTTTCCCCAGTACTCACGTACTTAAAGGCTGTGTTTGTAAGTTGTTTTTTAAATCCTATCTTCAAACTGACCTGTCATAAATTCACTGTCACACTATAAATTATATGTAAGGATAGCCCACAAACACATTGTTTTTTGATGGTCCTATCTTGCCTTAAAATCTTCATCACATGCTTCCTCTTCTCCAAAAGGTATTTCAGAGTTTTGTACTTTGGTGATTTCCAACAATCAGTAAGCTCATAATGTGTAGGGCATAGAGTTTTCAGAGTTTGGTGGGTCTGGGGTGAACCTAAATGTGGGGCTGATTGGTAAGTTAATGAACTGCCATAATGCAGTCCATAATGCAGAAAATAAAAGAAAGTATTTCCTAGGAAATTTTAGTGGAATTTTAGTAGGTCTCAATTATAGGTTTAGTTAGAATATTTCATGTAACTTTGATACAAACTTAGACAATTAATGATTGTCATTATTACAGACAAATATGTTCTATACATATTCCTTAATTGAATGTCCCAATCAATTCAAGTACATATAGAATCTTAATCAAGTATGTATAGAACATGCTACATTAATAATGTGTTATATTTGAATTTCTATGTCAGGTTCCTCATATGTGTGTATGGAATCATGGCATATCTTTGTGAAGGTGGGCGCACATACATGAATTTATAATTATGCCAAAATTTAAATTTCTGTGAATTGTCCTACAACTGTATTATTAAAGTCCGATGTCATCTCCTCAATTATGGCATATTCAGAACTGGCTATATAAATCTGACCACATGTTTTTCTGTAATCATGAGTATCTAATATTTAAACCCACACTTTTAGTTTTTAAGTATATCTCTAGTCCTTTATGTGAATAATGAATTCCTATTCCTAAGGCAATTTTCTCTTTGTTGTTACTTCTTATTGCTGCTACTTTTCTATAGGTTTTAGATAAGTAATTACAGGAATAAAATTAATCATTCAAGACTTGTACAATTCACTTAAAATTTCTAAGACATCATTCATTATTTTCAATAATACCTAGTGTCTGCGCCCATATTGTAGGTAAAAGTATCCCAACATGAAAGAATAAAGCATTGCAGATCACTAGGGCTATTGTATGGACTTAGTTTCTCCCATCTTAGGGTTAAGACTTCTGATCTCTACTCCCTAGGGCAGTGCATATTACGCTAAGTCATGGCTAGATTTTTCTTTCCACAATCAATGGGAATATTGTCACACCAACTTTTTATTACTTATGTACTATTATATTGAAAACTTCATTCTTTCAGTGTTCAGAGTTTTTCCTGTTCTCTTTGTTCTCCAAATTTCATTCCCATATATGCCATCTGAAAAATAAGTGTTTGCCCTATTTTATTATGTCTAAGAATTCCCTGTCTTATCACACTTTGTCTGGAATATCAGACCCTTTGCCTGTTCTGTGTTAGGTTCTTGTTTACATCTTGGACAGTCCAGGTAGGTCAGAGACTGATCCAGTGTCTCATCAGCCAGCTCTTGAATTTATATACATACACACACATATACTATTTGGCTATAAGAAACAATGCAATCATGCTGCTCCATGGATGGAGCTTAAGAGTATCATGTTGAGTGAAGTTAGTTAGAAGGAGAATGACAGATACAGAATGATCTCTATCTATATAGGATGTGAATAAACATAGTTAAATAATATCAAATAGCCAAAGGAAACAAAGCCTGGAAGAGGGAGGGAAAGTTGGGGGAAGGGCACTGATGAAGAATGTGGCATTGAAACATTGCATATGTGAATCCCTATCATTAACCAGATTGTAAATCACTGAAACTAAAATTAGAAGAACATTATTATTATTATTATTATTATTATTATTATTATTATTATTATTTTGGTTTTTGGGTCACACCCGGCAGTGCTCAGGGGTCACTCCTGGCTCTATGCTCAGAAATAGCTCCTGGCAGGTTCCTGGGGGATCATATGGGATGTCGGGATTAGAACCACGGACCTTCTGGATGCCTTATCTCCATGCTATCTCTCTGGCCCCAGAAGAACATTTTTAAAAGAGAAACTGGTTTTATACCTAGTAGAGTATGAGTATAGTGGACCTAATAGTCTGTACAGACTTGGAAACTATTTAGGAAAATGCATGTATATTTATGAGGAAAAGTTATGGGCATGTACAGTTGAAGAATATGCATGGTCACATTTACAGAAGGTGATGGAGAGATGGTATCAAGTGTGACTTAGTCAAGTAATGAAGAGAAAAGCACTGTGGGTTGAGGAGGGCTTTTCATGCTGTCCAAGGCATAGAGTTCATAGCATAATGTCCACTAAGCCAGTCTACTTTTGCTTCCTTAACCCCAATAAGTCTTTCTAAAGTTAGGGGTTAGGAATAAAGCTGCAAAATAGTTTTATTGTTTAAATGATACATTTCATAGTCTTTATTAAATTCAATTTTTATTGTCTTTAATGTACCAAATGTCAAACCCAATGTTGTATACACATCAATACTGTCAAATTGGGCTTCCATATAACAATGGTTATCACATTCCCACTTCTGAAGAGGTAGAAGAAAACTTATGGAGGGCACTAGAAGAACATTTTGATTCCAAATTTGTGCTTCTATTCCTAGTCACTATAATATTTAGCCTTTGGTCTCTCTTAATGATTTTAGGGGTGAGTGTTCCAAGCAATGTCCAGGAGTTTAAGGGGTTGCTCTGTGTGGTCCTCTGGGCATTGTGCATTATCCGAAATTAAACTGATAGATTGAGTATACCACCCAATCCTTGACTTATCTCCCTGTCCCCCACAAAATCTATTTTAGTAAAGGACTTGAAGAAAAGTTAAAGAAGAAAATAAAAAGTAAGAACAAAATGAGTCCATGGCTTGCAACACCTCTGATGCCAAAACATTGTTTCTACAACTTTTTACTTGCTCTCAGAACATAGACTTGTTTTCTTTGCTCTATTACTCTATATTAGTAAACAATATAAAAACTTCTGAATTTAAAAGTCTATAAATTTCACTTCTGTTTTGGGAGAAGGTATGCTATTTTATTTAGAATTATTTTAATGGAATAAAAAGAGTTGTTTCTCAAATCTGTATTTCTAAATTGTCTTAGTTTTTCTTCTAGAAAAAGCATGAAATTTAATTGGACTATTTGATCCTTCCTATTTTTCATGGACATCAATGGACCTACTCTTTTGTATTTTGTTCTGTTTTGCTTTGGGGCCACACTGGTTAAATCCTCAACACCAAATTTGATCCTCCAAATACCACCAGGAGTTATCCCAGAGCACAGAGTCAGTAGAAAATACTGATAACTATCAGGCATGAACCAAAAGTCAGGACCAACCAAATCAACCCTGAAAAATGCAGAAAAATAAATAAAGAAATTTTGCTCTAAAGGTAAAATTTATGGATTTAAAATGAATCAAATCTAGTCATGTGTCCTTAGGTTTCTTAAAGTTCTTTAAATGAACACTTAAAAATTTCTAAAGTTTTCTCATTAAATTCAAAAATTAAATGTCTTAAAGATTGAATTGAATCATATGTAATAAAAAATCACAAGTATGATCTCATCACCACGAAATTTCATTGGGATAAATTGAATTTCCATTTATCCAACAAATGTATTTTGACTCACAATTTCTAATTCATTGATTTTGTACAGGTATCCATCCTTCCCACTGGTATAATGAATGCAAATATTCATAATTAATAATGCTTAAGCTTCAGTTTTTCAGTTCTTCACAGTTGGGGAAAGTGTTCCTTATGTCCTCAAAGTTTTTTGCTGAAGAAAATCGCTGAAGTTTATTGAATGTTTTTATAGTCAATCAGGTCGGTATAATCCAAATTAGATTCTGAAATGCTTTCTCACCCCAAATTGGCAGTTACTTAAGGACAGAAAAGAGGTGTACGAGAGTTTGATCACCTATAATGTGTCATCTCCTCTGAGGTTTTATAACATTTTTATAGCTCTCATTTAATTTATACCTGTAGATAATTTTGAGAATAATGTTATGTATCTGCAATATATCTTCATAATGCAACAGAGATTGTTTCAATCACGACAATGCATTTTTACTGCTCTGAGTTTTTATACTCATTTTACTTTCAAAGGACAGTTTAAAGATATGTTAGAGCTATTTGGGTGAATGTATATGAACCAATATTTTAAAATAGCGTAAAATTGCTTAATCATAGAAAAAGTCCGAGATAAGTACAGATGTTTAGAAACAAGTGGAACCACAGGGGTTATTTTCTTGAACACTGTGAATGACTTAGAACAAATTTCATTTGGCAGGACTTTTCAAGTAACTTTAAATTTTTCAACAGAATTCTCTAGCAAACTTAATTTTTATGTTTTTATTTAAAAGGGTTAATAAATTCATTTTTTGTCCTAAATTTTAGACTCAGTCATTTTAGACTGTCTCACCACTCTCTTCAATTCTAGATGTAATGCCCTAACTGCAGGGTTTAGTAGTCTACAAACTAACAGGAAAATTGGGGTACCATTCTACCTAAAGGAAGAACAGTAGAGTCTAACGTGTATGACAGAGTATAACATGTATGCTTTCACTCAGTTAAACACTCTCAGTAGACAATCACAACTATTCCATGGAAAATTTAGTTACACAAGACAATATCAATAACATTTATATAATAACTGGGAGCTTTTAAAATAACAGTCAACTACAATTTACATTTTTTTTTTTTTGGTTTTTGGGTCACACCTGGCTGCGCTCAGGGGTTAATCCTGGTTCTACTCTCAGAAATAGCTCCTGGCAGGCTTGGGGGACCATATGGGATGCTGGGATTCAAACCACCATCCTTCTGCATGCAAGGCAAATGCTCTACCTCTATGCTATCTCTCTGGCTCCTACAATCTACATTTTTAATGGGCTCTTACATAAATTGTATCTTTTGTTTGTAAGTTCCTTACAAGACCTAAATTCTCATTTATAAATATTTTCTTTGTCTTCTCTTCTATGAACTATGATAAGAGCTAATATGTTTTCTGTGATGTTCACGCTACCAGACAATATATAAACTATTATTTCATAACCTATCACTTTTATGGATATTCCAATTATTTTCTTAGAATATGAAATATATTTGTATCACCTAAAATAACCTGATGCCTATTAAATAGAGAACAAAAAAGTCTTCTGGAAGATATTACTCTAATGTAAAATGTCAATGTGACATTCTGCATATTTTTCTTTGCACATCAACCCTAAGTGCCATAAAACATCATTTTATTTTTTCTGCCAGCCTGGCATGAAATAAAAAAATCTCAATTGTCTCTTCTTCCCTTACTCCCTCCCCCCACCACACATGTAATTACATTTAAATACAAATATATTTACCTTTTTAAATCAAATCATTTTTTTATTTTGACCAAAGCAGATTACAAATCTTTTACAGTAATATTTTAGCTACATAGGGTCATTGAATCAGGGGCATTCCCACCACCCAGTGTTGTCCTCCCTCCACTCCTGTTTCCAGCATGCATTCTATATGTCCTCCTTTGACCCCCAGGCTGCTAGTATAAGTGGTCCCCTCCATGTTACTTTTTACAGTTATTTCACTTTTTCTCTATAAAACATAATTCGCTTTATATTGGGTTTACAATAGCTAATAAGTTGTTTTTTATGTGCTACATTTAAGATTCTAATTCAGAGAAATGAAGCACTGTAACATTCTAGTTTTCAGTTTCCCATACCAATATATTGCTAATATATTTGAAAGGAAATCATCATTTCTTCTTGTTCTGTGGCTTATATAATATTATTTATGGACTTTTGCCTGAGAAACTCTTTAGTATCTATTTGAATTCCCCTGGAGACACAATCTTCACATTTCCACTATACTTGTATTACATCTCAGGACACTGAAGCCTACACTAGAAATTTTCTTCAGCTGAAGATAACAGGCATCCCCTAAAGCCATGTCATGTTTTGGGAGCCAGTCTTCAACCAGTGACTCTCTTATCTCTGAGAACAAAACAATCCCCCCTCTGTGACTTGTATACTCTTTAGGACTCAGTTCTCTCAGGAATCAACTGAGGACTTTGCTATCACCTCCATGCAATAATCCTATCTCTTTGCATTATAAGTCTTTTTGTTTATCTATTGTATTGTTTTCTCTTATAAATCTCTAGTAATGATCTTTCGTCTTTATCTATATCATAGACAACTTCTAAAAGTATTCAACTTCAACTTGGATCAATCATCCTTTCTTGGCTAGATTTCTCCTCTTGAGTTCTCAGAAATGACTTAGTTTAAATAATCAGAAAGCATTTCACCATTTGCAACCTTGAACTTTTTCTAGCCATTCTTGAAATTGAGTTCTTTCTTAATTGCTTTGAAATTATCCTGGTTCTCATAACAAGTGATATGAGAAAATCTTACAGAAAAATCTAAAGAGAAATGTCTCTAAGAAACGTGAATATTTTGTTATCTTAAACATCAGAGTTTCAGTGAAATACTAAATGGATAAATTGATGAAGAGACAAAGTGTGAATATTGTTCCTAGATTATATTATTTTTAATGATATTCATGATTGTTACCAAGTTTTATTCTTTTTTTTTTTTTTTTTTTGGTTTTTGGGTCACACCCGGCAGTGCTCAGGGGTTACTCCTGGCTCTATGCTCAGAAATTGCTCCTGGCAGGCACGGGGGACCATATGGGGCACCGGGATTCGAACCGATGACCTTTTGCATGAAAGGCAAACGCCTTGCCTCTATGCTTTCTCCCGGGTCCCAAGTTTTATTCTTTTATCAATGTCAAGTTAACAAGCTTTAAATAAATTTTAAATTATGTCCTTGGTCATAAAATAATTGTGAAATTATTGAAATTCATAATAATTCCAAATAGATGATTATGATAGTTTAAAACCTTATTTTGTATAAATTACAACCAGTTATAAATTAAAATGCCAAAGTTCTTATCCAAAGTAAGATTAAACTTTAAGTCTCTAAAAATAATGATAAATGTACATAAGGCTTAAAACTGTAAAGTTGTATTGAGCTACATTAAAAAAATTGAAGATGTAAAGAGACAAGAATAGTAATGTGGATGATTCAGTTTTATAAAGAAATAAATGTCCTCTTTAATTAACCTACGTCTGTATATTCAGCAGTAGCTGTTAAAATTTCATACATATTTTGACAATTTTTAGGTAGATTAATACTGTGCAATGACACTCAAAAAAGATGAATTATGTATATTTTAGAATAAATTTAAAATTTTAAATCAATTAATAAACATAGCATTAAAACTAGAAACATTATGATATCCAGATTCATTCTCTAAAGTATATGGTTAAATATCTCCTAGTAGGCATCGAACTCTTATTTTTCCTGCCTCAGTTGCTTAAAGATAATTATTTTCCTAGACTTAGAATACAAAGACATTTCTCTAATGATATTTCACTCCTGGGAGCACCCAGGATTCTGAATTTTGTCTTATGACTTCTTAGTCATTCATTATTATTAGTCATTCAATATTACTTTACTTAGTCATATACTGTTTACTTATTTAGAGATAATAGTCATATATTATTATTTATTTATTATTTATTTACTTCATCATGCATCTTTACTTTGAACAACTATTAGTCAGAACTGTTATTGTAGTTAGAAATGTAGATGCAGAGATAGTCTCTGCTTCCATTAACAATATTATCTCTTAACATGAGTATGTAACTAAAGTACAATGTAAAGTCTGACATATCTGAAATATTAGTGTATAATTTTCTGAGGTAAGAGCAGTTAAGTACCTAGTAGCTAACTAGATTGACTATCATTAAATTCTGCAGAGGAGATATCTCTTATTTGAAGGAAAACAATGGAATGGATTCTGTTAGAGTGACATCTTCCCATCTCTACTTGGGCCACATCATTTTTTGTCAAGAACCCAAGAAAATAGGCCTGGGAAAATGTCCTAGTTTAGGTAAAGACAAGACATTGGCCTAAAAATATGGTTATTTAAGCAGTAACTCTAATATAATTCTTTTTTAAAATATAATTCTCAACAACTCTTATTTATGCTTATATTTTTAAGGTAGTATATTGTGTGGTTCTGCAGTAGCAATATGGGAACTAAATGATACCTTTTTATATTTATTTATAAAATGTTTTTAAGCTCATAACAGTTTCTTACATTGACTTGAAAAGAAATAGAATTTAAAGTTCCTCTACTTAGAAAAGCCTATTCGTATTTAGAAACATCAGTCAGAAAGTTATTTTCTTAAGTTAAACATTCCATATAAACATTTGACTTAGAAAGTCAAGTTTTAAACAGAGTAAGGAAGGGCCTTGAGCAAATTTCATCTTTATGTCAGAATCATACTTCTTTCCTGGTGAATGCCCATCAGTGGCAACCATCAGTCTTGATTAAAAAATACCAGGAGGTTCATGAATCAAATTTTTAAATATAACTTTAAATCCAGATTTCCCAGTTACATGAGCTTAAACAAATTATGAACTCTTCCTATGCCGAACTTGCCATCTATCAGATAGAGTCAGAACCATTTATGCTCAGAGAAAAATAGAATATAGTAAAATTAAATCAGATTAGATACTTAAAATGCTTACAGTGGTGTCTCATACTTTGAGTGCTTGTTAAAGACCTATGATTATTGGCTTCTAAACATAGTAAGGCAACATGAAAGTGGACTTTCTGCCATGCCCATTCCTAGGTTGAGCCACAACCCTACAACTGGCCAGCTTTCTACATACAAGTCCTGTCTACAATGAACCAATTGTCATCACCGTATGTAGTCTTGTTCTTAGCCTCATGATTTAGTGCAGTGACACTAGATGTTATTTCCCTTCTCTCTCACGAAGAGGCATTATCCATCTTCAGGAGATGAGATCAAGCACCTCTGCTTTTCATCTTGGCTTGAGATTGGCCAAGAAAAAAACAGTCAAGAACATGGAAGATATTTTCACAGAGAAGAAGAAGAATTAGTCCTCTCATTTCCCATGCTCTGAGTGCTGTGTGGGCAGACTTTCTATACATTCCTCCAACAGAGCATACATACTTTCACCTCTCCTCTGGGCAACAGAGTGGTCATGAACTTAGAATGTGCTGCATTATCATATCTTCCTCGGTAGAATGCAAGGCCTATATTAAATTCAAAACAGCTAGGCACAAGCTTCAAATGTTCGTTTGCATTTTCCTACCACCTCATTTAGGCTGCTGTGCTACCTGGATGCATCATCTGTGATCACTGAGTTTCTCAAGATCTTGGCACATATAGATCAATCAATGGTCATAGATTAGTAAGTGGAGTAAATTCTTTTATTTTCTTTTTTCTTCTTCTTGAAAGAAAAGAAAGACGGAAAGAAGAAAGAAAGAGAGAAAGAGAAAAATAAAAAAGAAAGAAAGAAAGAGAAAGAGAAAGGAAAAGAAGGAAAGAGAAGGAAGGAAGGAAGGAAGGAAAGAAGGAAGGAAGGAAGGAAGGAAGGAAGGAAGCAAGGAAGGAAGCAAGGAAGGAAAGAAGGCAAGTCAATTCTTAACCTCTATTCTTGGTAATAAAGGTCTATATGGCATAAAAATTCCAATGGGTTTTTCTCTGGAAATAAGCTCTTATTATTCCCTCATGTAACAGTTTTTGTTGAGGGAGTGATTTCTTTATTTTGATGGATCCTTTTAGCCAAATTCTTTGTCCTTTATCTGGTGAAAAGAAGGTTCTGGAAGAAGGTGTTTGTGGACATTAAAGAAAGTCACTCATTGCCTCCATTTTTCCGTTCCTCAACCTACTAAATGAGTAGAATAATTTTTGATACCAATGTTGTTTATACATGCATACACATGGTCTTCATATACGATGACTATTGCCACAAGTGACTATTCAAACATTGGTGCATTAGTTCTTTTATAAGTTTTGATTAAAAATATTTAAACATGTGTCTATTGTCACAAGTAACTACTCATACACTTGTGCATTAGTTCTTTTTTAAATTTTGATTAAAATATTTAAACATAGTGGTTACAAGTAGGTTCATGATATAGTTTTTTTTTATTAGTACTTATATTATTCGGTTGTGTATGGGTAAACACAATAGTGTTTAAACGATAGTGAAATATCCTGTCTCTGAGACAGTGGATGGAGTTCACAAATAACCTTTTGTTAATTCCACATTGAGATATGAGTGCTGGGTGTGTGGTTCCACTTCTGTGACTTTATTTTCTGTAGTAATGTCTGATTCCCATTATTCCCTGATCTTTTTAGAAAGAAACATGTGGAAATGTTTCCTAGGGTCTGACTTCCAAAAAGACTTTAGGTCAGACTCGAGATGCCCTTGAGAGAAATATAAGATGTGTCATATATTATTACTCATACTGCTATTATTTATGTTCTAATCCCTTAAAGGAAGTTACTCTTTGAAAACACCCAAAACCAAAGGATATTTTTAAAAATAAATGTTGAAAAGACCTTTGTATTTCAGGGTGATGGAGGAGAAATACTCTATCTCCCTGAGTGGTACTAAAAAATCAATATGAGTATTCTTGAGATTAAAAAAATGCCCTGTAGCTTAATACTTGTCTGTGAGTGGCATATTTTCAGTATAGTTTGCAAGATGTCACTACATGGGGAAATTGGTTATATCAAAAGTCATTTTTGAATTGTAAAATAAAACCAATTTGAGAGAAAACCCCAACTATATAATGTATTTTTAATCTTTATATGACCAAAAATGATTTCAAAATTTAAATATTTCTTTTTCTATTTTAGTTTTGGGGTCACACTCAACAGTGTTCAGGGCTTACTCTTGGCTATGTGCTCAGGGATCACTCTTGGTAGAATTTGGGGACCATATGTATTGCTAAATATTAATCCATATACGGCAAGAGCTTAAACCCATATAATATGTCTCCAGTTGCAAAAAAAAGTTATTTTAAAACTACTCTATTAGTACATGAAATGAATAGAAATACTTAATATGTAAGTAATATTAATAAAGTAAGGAAGTAAATGACTACCTCATGATAGGTGTAAAGCAAGCCATCTGGCTAATGAAGCTGAACCCTACTCTTATTTCTTTAGTTGATAAGGGAGGTCTCATCTGGTGATGCTCAGAAATTACTCCGGGCTCTGCACTCAGAAATCACTTCTGGTGAACTCTGGGGACTGTATGGGATGCTAGGAATCAGTCAAGAAAAGTACCTACCTACTCTACTATCTCTCTGGAACCATAACTCCTCCAACTTATATGCAGAAGAGATCACAGGGCAGAAGAGATCAAGCTCCATGAGCTCAGTTTCCTGAATCAAATGTGACATGAAATCCACATGATGGAGTTCATACAATGAACAAAATAATCTCTTTCATTAGGACAGTTCAAAGGTGGAATGATGAAAATAGTATAAATGGGGTCAATTGGTAGATTGGGGAGTGGGGAGGCACAGAGAGGGCAATAAAAGGGAACATTTGGGGGGAAATAGTTGAGAAACATTTCTCTAAAGCAGACTATCCATTTCCCAACAATATTTACATTCTTTTTTTTTTTTTTGGGTTTTTCGGGCTACACCCGTTTCATGCTCAGGGTTAACTCCTGGCTAAGCGCTCAGAAATTGCCCCTGGCTTGGGGGAACCATATGGGATGCCGGGGGATCAAACTGTGGTCCTTCCTTGACTAGCACTTGCAAGGCAGACACCTTACCTCTAGTGCCACCTCGCCAGCCCACCCAACAATATTTAAATTCAAAATAAAACCCAAGACCAAGATGTCCACCATTGCTTACTTAGAAATAAAATTTAACAATATAATTTTCCCTTTAAAAATGACAATTTAGGGCTGGAGGGATATGCAGTGGATAGCGCAGTAGTTTGCCTTGCACTTGTCTGATCCAAGAATGACCTAGGTTTGATTCCTGGCATCTCCCTATGCATATAATTATTTTACTATTATAAGAAAATAAGATATCATAGGCACATGAGAAAAGTTAAATGGAAAATAATTTTTGAATTGTAATATCAAATCAATTGAGAGAAAACACCAATTATAATGTATTTTATGCATCAACTCCAATGTAGTGGCATATTAAGCAGGACTATATTATCCCATTACCCAAAAATATCTGGATGATACATTTACTTTCTATGAATTATAAATACTATTTTAATATCCATATATCAACTCCTAGGAAGAGTTATAGTTTTTAGGCTATTTAATGAAATTGTTTGTCAAACACCCAACTGAAAGAGCTGTTGATTAGAGAAAAGAATACAACAAATTAGTCTGTATTTACTAGAGTTTGATATAATCAATTGTAGAATTTTAGCATTGGTTAAAGACTATTATGCTGAGTGAAATAAGTCAGAGGGAGAGAGATAGACACAGAATAGTCTCACAGATCTATGGGTTTTAAGAAAATTAAAAGACATTTTTGCAATAATCCTCAGAGATAAAGAGAGGAGGGCTGGAAGATCCAGCTTACGACATGAAGCTCACCACAAAGAGTGGTGAGTGCAGCTAGAGAAATAACTACACTGAGAACTATAATAATAATGTGAATGAATGAGAGAAGTGAAAATCCTGTCTAGAGTACAGGTGGGGATGGGATGGGAGGAGGGAGATTTGGGGCATTGGAGGATGTTCTTTACATGACTGAAACCCAACTACAATCATATTTGTAATCAAGGTGTTTAAATAAAGATAAAAATAAGTATTATTTTTAATTTGTTTCATGCAAAAGAATTGTTTTTCATGTGGTTGTGAAAATAACACAATAGAGTGTGTAAGCCCAGAGAGATAGTCAAATATTAATTATCATACCTTGTATGTGGACAACCCCACTTCACCCAACTGCACCATATATTTCTTCTCAATTAGCTAGGAGTAACACATGAGTACAGAGATAGAAGTAACCCTGAACACTGCTGTTTGTGGCACTAACCCATATCCCATATCTGTAATAAGAAATAAGGAATTATAGATTTTATTGTCAATTCAGTTTGTTTAAAAAATCTGAACTAATCAAGTAAATAAAATAGGAAATGTTATGTTCCCATAAAGTAATTAACAAGACAGAGAAATAGTTAATCACAAACCAGCAGTGAATTACATATCTAGCCATGATATTATCATTTCAGTAATAATAAAATATTGATGTTTATTGGGGAGAAAAACATAAATTATTGAAAAATTCATAATTTACTAATGTCCTGCACCACAATTCAGATAGTGAATAGTTCCCATTTTTTAGTAAGACTGTTTAAAATTATTTTAAATAATATCGTTTTTTTTTCAGGTGAATGTACATATATATGAAAACAAATTTATAGATAATGATAAATAGTAAGACCAGTCATAACTATAATGACAAAATATTAACCTACTATTTTTGTGAATCAGAGAAGATATCAGAAAGGCATAAATAGAACAATTTTTGGGTAGTATTCTTTAAATTCCTAATGATCTGGATATCCAGAGATAGGCAAAGAAAAAAAAAAAGAAAATTTATAGATTTCTTAGCATTAATAAATACTTGCCAAAAATGCTAATCTATACCTGAAATAGTATAAATCTAGAATGGAAACTTTTGAAACTGGTTACTATTGTTTAGTAAGTAACTTTAAAAAATAGAACTCTTGGGGCCAGAGAGATAGCATGGAAGTAGAGCATTTGCCTTGCATGCAGAAGGAAAGTGGTTTGAATTCCAGCATTCCATATGGTCCCCCGAGCCTGCCAGGAAAGATTTCTGTGTGTAGATTCAGGAGTAACCCCTGCCTGGTGTGACCCAAAACCAAAACAAAAAAATAAAACAAACAAACAAACAGAATGCTTGGGGCCAAACCGGTGGCACAGCATAGGGCGTTTGCCTTGCATGCAGCTGACCTAGGACAGATCACTGTTCGATCCACCTTCGTCCCATATGGTGGCCCAAGCCAGAGACGATTTCTGGGTGCATAGCCAGGAGTAATTTCTCAGCGTCACTGGATATGGCCCACAAAACAAAACAAAACAAAACAAAAAGTACATATTTCAAATATAAAATTGCAGTCAACTTTCAGGTAGCAAACGGCATATTTTGTACAAAAGGAAGTTTGGACAAATATTTCCAATAGACAATTTATTATCATAGAAAGGAATTCTTTTCTTTTTTTTTTCTTTGGTTTTGGGGTCACACCCGACAGTGCTCAGGGGTTACTCCTGGCTCCATGCTCAGAAATTGCTCCTGGCAGGCACGGGGGACCATATGGGGCACCAGGATTTGAACTGATGACCTTTTGCATAAAAGGCAAATGCCTTACCTCCAAGCTATTTCCAGGGCCCTAGAAAAGAATTATTTTCAAACTTGAAACTTTCACTTTCAAGTGATTGATGCTAATGATTTTGGAAAATATAATCATTTGACTATTCTAGATTTGTAAGCATAAAAGATTAAATGGCAAGTTTATTCCAACCTCAAACTTGCCCCTTCTCCTTATTCTCCTTCATAGTGTCTCTGCCTAAAATTCTGCATGAATAATTCAGTTGTGGAATTTGAATACAAATTCTTACAAAATAAACAAATAACTAGAAGACCCTGGGGAGAGGGTGGAGGATATGGGAGACAGAATGGGAATGGAGGTGGAGGGAGGACAAGTTGGTGATGGGAATTCCCCTGATTCAATGTTTATTTGTAAATGGAATATTACTGTGAATACCATGTAAACCACTATGATTAAAATAAATAAAAAAGTTATTTAAAAAAAAAGAAAAATATAGTAAAAAAATAAACAAATAAATAAAGGCTTACCAAGAACAAAAATTATGCAAGTTTGTGAGCCATCGTTTCTCTCATTCATCTCCTGTCTTGATTTTAAAGGCTGGTGTCTCATTAGTCTCTAAATCTATATATTTAGATATTTATAAAATTTTATTTCTATGAATTCTGATATTAAACAAGAAGTAGCATAAACATTTCAGTTGCTTTTCCAAAATTAAAAAGTATAAATACTATTAATAGCAAAGAAAAATTCCTTTATTATTCTCAGGAGGAAAGTGACTTTATTGATATATTTGAATGCATTAATATTAAATAAAAATAATTTAAAACATGACCTTTATTAGTTCTTTGTTATTGAACTTCTTTTCCGGTGAATTTAGATTCTGCATCAGTGTTTATCACAATTATATACAGTGGCATAGGAAGGAAATTGTCCTATGTCAGCTTTATATTTTATTTTGCATTCATTCTAAAAGATCTTTTATTCAATGGTGTAAAAGTTGGTTTCCCCAAAGTGCAAAAGAACATAATTTAACTTATTCTAGAAACTATTTATAAAACAGAAATAAAATTATTTATTTTATATTCTTACCAAGAGATAGATATACATATTTATAAAAGTAAAGAACAAGTATAGCTAAATGCATTGGGTAGGATAATTCTCATTGTTGTCTTTAGCATGCCCAGAGTGCCTTCAAAAGCACAAATTTCACATTGTTTGAATCAATAAACTGTTCAGTATGAATGTCTTACTCTACTCTTCATACAATACAATTAACAGACTAAATGGGGTATAGTAGAGCCAGGTGTAGAGATGATTAAAACAGAACTACTTTAAATTATTGTATTTGTTTTGGGTTGCAATTCTGAGATATCGCACTATGAAACATTAAGTATAAATTTGCAAGGATGAGTCATTTAGGAGGTTTGATTGTGCTTCATTGATAATGAATCATTTTAGTTTTGTTCCCTGCAAATGGTCTATGTTTTTATTCTAAACTTTTTTTCAATGATAATTTTTAATTTGAACAAAGTAGATTACAAATCTTTCAGAGTAATATTTTAGATACGTATTGACAATGTATCAGGGGAATTCCCACCACCAGAGCTGTCCTCTCTACGCTCCCGTTCCCAGCGTGTGTCTCCTATCCCCCACCTTTACCCCTTAGCTGCTAGTATATGTGGTTCCCTCCATGTCTATCTTGTTGTAGATTGGGCATAGATTCTGACATCACTGGCTTAGGGTTTGATGTCTAAGTCCGATCATTTTACAGTGTGATTTCCATTTTAAGAAGAAATTATGGGGAAACATGTACTTCATACAGGTAAGTTTAACCTATGATTGCAAATTCATAAGAAAGTTGTCATAATATTGGGGAGCACTAGTTCCCAAAAGTTGGTGATAAGAGTCTACCACTCTTCCCTTTCCCATAATCATAAGGGTCCCCCACCCCCTGGAGCTCTAAACAACAAAACTGAAACTGTTTTTTTAGCATTTCTTTAAGAGTTCTGGACTTCCTAGCCATCTTATATTCATTCTCCCAAGAGATCCTCGCATTAATAAAATAGATTGTACTATTAAAGAAAATGTACAATCCCATGCCCAGAATTATTTCCCTATGGTATTTTTTTCATTATTTGCTAGTATTTTTAATAAAACATTTACATAAAGTCAAATTCCTTTCCATAATCCTCCTATTCCCTTTCCAACACTGTCCTTAGAGGTAACAATATACATACATTTTAAAGCTTTTTAAATGTGCTCTGTCTTGGGGATGAGATTCGTGGGTAGAACATATTCCATATTCTTCACATGCATTATGACCTGGGTTCCATACCTGGGCACAGGAAAAAGTGTAAGGTAATTTAAAAACATGATGTTACATTTAAAACTTTCTCTTTATAAAAATCATAAAACATTCAGGAATTCCTAGGTAGTACTATAGACCATGCATGTTTATAAGTTGTATCAAACTATTTGCATTAGCTTATATCTTTAATTAATTGATTTAATTTAATTAAATTTTTTTAAATTTACTATTATTTTGAAGGAACAGGATTGTGACCCAGGAGTAATGTATTTGCCGTACATGTGTGAAGTCCTGGGTTTGGCCCGAGCACTGAAAAAAATAGATGTAGCTTAGATATATACTCCTAATAAGAATGCATATGAATATATATATAATTTTTATAATATGCTAGATTGGATACACATATATAGAATTATGTATGTATGCATGTGCTCTTAAATAACTATATTCAATTTCTTCATTTAAAAATTAATATGGAGGCATCCAAGTAATGCTTAGGGCTTACTTCTGGCTCTTAGTTCACTGTTAGCAGGACTCCGGGGATCATATGTGGTTCAGGGATCAAACCCAGGTCAACTGTGTGCAAGGTAAGTGGCCTGATTACTGTACTGTCACTTCATATCCTAGCCTTCATCCCCACTTTTTGGTGCTTGCACTGTACCAGATTGCTCTCAAGGTTTACTCCTGGCTCTGAGCACATAGATACATAGATCACTACTGGCTGTGCTGAGCGAACCATTATAGGGCGCGGGGATCAAATCCTGGGTTGGCTGCATGCAAGACAAGTACCCTATTCACTATATTAACCATCTAACCATTACTCCCCCCTCTTTTTTGGAGACTTTAACCACACCTGCCTGGTAAGATTACTTCTGGATCTGAATTCAGTGCTATGCTCAGAAAACCCATATAGTGTATGGGGGATCAAACTCAAGTTGAATGCATGAAAGTCAAGCACACTACCTGCTGTATTATCTCACTTGCCCAGACATGATAGAAAACCTAAAATATGATTGCCAATCATATGTAACCAACATGTTTAAAAATAAAAATTATATTAAAAAAAGAAAATTTATGGTGGATGTGTGTCTATTCTGAATATATAACTTCTGTCAGACTTTGAGAATTGGAGAATAAATTAGGGTAAAAGAAAATTTAAAAAAAGTGAAAAGATGAGCTCTTGTGAGAACTTTTCATGAATTATTTTTTCAAAAATATATACTATTGCAAGTGACTATCAGATAAATAACAGTACGATGTTCAAAACGAAGTTTACTTCAAAATATCATAGGAAACTTTAGGAGAAATATAGATGCTTGCCATTAAACAATAAGAAGCTAAAGAAAGAGGTCTAAATAATTTAGCATAAACATATGCTATATCATGCAAATGCTAGGTTTTTGATCTAGAATGCTTCAAAATTTTTTCTAATCCTTCATTGTGCTCAGAAATAAGAGATTATAATTCAAGTAGCTGAATTTCAAATAACACTCTGCCTTTTTTTTTTTCTTGGCCTCATCTAAAGCAATAGTAAGCCAGCAAAGACATTGTATATATGGCTGTTTCATGGACCCAATTTTAGCTCATCTGTCTCAAAACACTTCAATTTAAATATTTTGAGTTTAGTGTTTTTGCTACATAAAGGCAAATTAGAGTTTGAACCTTCAAACAACCTATTTATTTTTGTGCATTGGTTCATTCTCATATATTATATATGTTTATGTATGCATGTATATATTTTTCTTCACCTGTATGTATTCATCTAGAAGCAACATTTATTGGCTTCTTCTAATGTCAAAATTGGGTAAAGAAAATAATTTGATGTTCAGAATAACTATGAATAACTCTTGCTTAGAACTGAATTCATTGGGAGAAAACTAAACCCTAAGTTATCACATTTTCATTTAAGTTGTGAAATGTGACAGTTCATGTTCTGCCTCAGAATCTGTATAATTCCAAACTAAAGAATTCAATAAATGAACTCTCTAGTTAATAAAAAAAAAAAAACCAATTACTGGACAGAAGGTGTTAGGAGTGCATTTGGCCCTTCCCAATGGTTCTGCCTTCATTGTCTACTATTTAAGGGTTGGGTGATTTGATTCACCTCTTCCTGCAAGACCCCTGGTGCTATTCTTCAGGCTGCCATCTAAGGACTAGAAAACTCGAAAGCTGAGGCAGTGTGATTTCCTGAGACTGAAGGAGATGGAAGCTAGGAAAAAAGGAGCAGCAGAATTGATGGATCAACCAAGAAGTCCTGGGCTGACATCATGTTGCCATTTCCCAAACCTCAGACAAACAAAGAGCACCACTGAGAAAGGAAAGCAAAAAGTGTCCCCCTTGCTTATTTATTCTACAATATGACATTCAAGTTTAGCCCTAAAATTTCAAAACAGCAACAAGCTTAAAATAGAGGTGTCAGAACAGGGGAATCAGAGATTAGAAATTGTCACCAGAAAATCCCACTCTGTCTGGCAAGTCCCACTAGTCCCTGAGTCACAGATCAAACTTGGTTGTCAGGGCGCAGCTGACTTTACCCCAGTTTGGAGATATGTTTGCTCTCTGTCTCTATTCTATATATGGTTAGCAGCCGAAAATCTATAGATTAGAATATTTATGACCTTAAAACTGTTGCTAACACTGTGAAGGTCAGGGGTTAAGAATAGGGAAATGCAGAGATCTATATCTAACCCTAACCCAACCCTAACCCAACTCTAACCATAACCCAACCCTAACCCTAACCCAATACTAACCCTAACCATAACCCAACCCTACTCCTAACCCTAACCCTAACATGCCATATCCAGCAAATATCCTAGTCTTTTACCACTAAAAATATCAGTGATCAGAGTCTGACAAGAGATCACAGGAGATAAGGTGCTTGTCTTGTGCATGCCAATCCCACTTCAATTCCTGGCATCAAATATGTTCCCTCAAGTAATGCCAGGAGTGATCCCTTAATGTAGATCCAAGAGTAAGTCTTGAACCTAGCTTGGTATGACCCCCGAAAGCAGACCAAACCAAATCCAGATTAGAAACCAATATAAAAGCTAGCATAACCACCATTGAGCCACTAAAAATTTAACAGGGTTGGCCTGTTAAATTTAACAGGGTTATCCTGAATGAAGGTCCACTCCAGCAGCACCCTAATATAATCCCTGACATATATTGCACCATTGCAGACCAGGACCTCAACATTTGAGATAGACACTGCTGCCTATCAACAAGTCTCTCCAAAGACTATTTTCTTGTCAGAACCCTTAGTAGAGTAAATTCCACTTTCTCTATCTCTGCAGCTATTATTACCAATATCTCTGCAACTATTACTACCACAATTCCCTACACAGAATTCCCTGCATCCTGAGAATATGACTTATGGAATGGCTCAGGATATCCACAACCCCCAGGAAAAGGCCTTCTCTACTAAAGTGATATTCTAAGTAGAAACACATCTTCTTATATAAAGAGAATATGACAGAATCTCTGTGACTAACCACAGGAGTCCCAGGGTATAACCACCTGTGGAAAAGCTCAAAAAAACTGTTTCAAAAATCTATGAGTGCTCAGTAGACATGAGTAAATGAGCAAAACCACACCATGATACTTGTTTACTGTGCTCTGTGTGGGTTCATATATGATTTTAGCTGTTGTTCAAAGGACATGATCCAATGTAAGTTATTCCTTACCGAGCCATAAAGAGAATACAGGGGTTAAGGCTTTATTTATACACAGCTGGTTCCGTTGACCCCAGTTGATCCCAGACAGTGCATAGTTTCCCAAGCATTTTCAAGAGTGAACTGAGTGAAGAATAACTCCTAGCACGTTGGGTATGACCCATCTTTCATCCCTCCAAAAAACAAAACACAAAAACATATCAATTTTTACCATAAATATTCTAGTTCCATTCCTCATCATGCGTACTTTATCCTTTTCTTTTATCTATTTTCCCCTTTTCTTCTAAACGACTACACATGTAGTCCCTTCTTTCCTTTTGTAACTCTGTTGTAGTTTTTATTTTGTCATTACCTTGAGACTTACTTGAACATCAACAACTTCCAAGCAAGACTAGTTTATCACACAAAGTTTTCTTTTAGAAATGTAGGTGATCTTAGAGTCTCCCAGACAAGCAAATGCTGAGTGAGTTCATCACCACTACATCTGCCTGGTAAGAGCTGTTAATGACACACTCTGAGTGGGCTGAGAGAGTCATTCATAAGAAACTTGAAAACAGATGGAAAAGCATAGCTCAGTTTTCAAGCCTGATTCTGATCAGCTATTTAATGCTGAACTTGTGTTAATGGATGTCCATTTAATTCCAACATAGACACTATGGAATAAAGATGTCAAAAGTCTAGGATTAAAGTAAGCTGTTAGTGAACACACAATATAAGATAATGTCATCATATATAATACTCAGGGCTCCAAATTAGGAAATATTAATACCATGTACATAATCAACGTTACAGTTTCAGAATTATATCCTCATAGGCCAGCCACTGTGTTTCCCCATTTTTCCACTTGGTTCAAGGGACTTCACTGAATCTTCCTCTGCTATCTTTGTTCCTCTTTGGTCCATGTCATTCTTAGCCTTCCAGCCTCAGTACCCACTGGTTGGTCCCTTTCATCATTCCTTTTGGATCTCTGTTGATTTTATACCTGCCTGAGTTGGGTTTTGGGGCTTTAGGTTCTTGATTTTGGTTCTTTTCTAATTCTCTACCTGCTTGAGTTTAGTGAAGAGTTTCTCCATTGGTCTTCATGACTCACCAAGTCCCTCCCACAGTTCTTTGATTTGTTTTAAAGCTACACTTTGTATTCTAGCTCTTATAACACCAAAATGACAAAATTAGTTTTGATGTAATGATATATCAGTTGTTGAAACTGTCTTCTCAGAGCACTGACATTTTTTTGTGTGTCTTTATATTATACATATCATGAATCAGATTGAAGACATCGGGAACAGATAAGATATATATGCTATCCAAGATCACCTAGTTTTGGGGAATGTAAATCAGCAAATAAAACCTAATTATCACAGAACTATATATTCAGTTCCTTGTTTCAAACTGTGTACCATACCAATGCAATAGTGAATACACTCAAAGAATCAGAAATTGTTCATATTAAGATGGGTTCCCTGTCATCAGGAAAAAGTTCAGTAGGATGGGATAACTTCTTATCATCTACTTTCTGACCTTCGATGTCCCAGTCTACCTCAAGCAGTTTTCGGTCTCAAATTGAACTATGTTTGTAGTTCTATGTCTATTAGTGCCAATGGGAACATTCTAGAATGTGTTCAGAATTTTATCCTGAGACTGACAAAACTCCCTATCATGTACCTGTTATAGAGTTACCAATCTATGGAGAGAAATGCAGGGATAAAAATATAAATAATTCTGTGCTCTACTATTGTCATTTAGTCCAGGTTTGCCAATACAAATTATCTCAATGAAAATATCTCCTATTAAAAATAGATCAACTTTTATTTGGACCTTGACTGGAAATTAAGAAGTCTTTTCATACTTAGATTCATGTTTGGAAGACAATATGTCATGGGAAGAAATAAAAAGTCAAATTGGAATGAACTTTTTATTGTGTAGATGTTTAAAAGCTCATTTGCTCTCTGGATTGAATTATTATTGATTATATTACATAATTATTCAGCATTTATTCATTCATTATCTATTTCTACACACTAGAAAATTACCAGAAGAGCATCTAGATTATTCCTGTCTGTCTCTAACTGTATAAAATATGACATAGCTAACAATATCCCGATAAAATTTGCTGAACAAAACTATACTAAGTGAGTGAACATTGTTTTCTTTTTATGTGTTTAGTATACTTTAAGATAACAAACAATGTTTATTTCAACTGTAAAAATATCCTCTTCCCTAAGATGTACGAAGTTTGTCCTAAAAAGGTCTTTTTTCAGTTTAACACTCACCATCCTCCAAGGGAAATAATAAATAAATAAAATATGAATATAAAGAACTCATTAAGTCAGTACATTAGTGTTTCTGGCTGTCAGGTTTATTAATGTCAGATTCAAATCAACTACCACAAGTAATACAAGAACAAAATTCACATTAAGAACTGTGTGACTGATAGTTGAAAGAAAACAGAAACCATAATCAAGTCTCATTTCTTTCCTGATCTACACCAAAGCTATGCACAACAAGCTTTGGCTGTGGTACAATGTATTTTAATTCAAAAAATAGTCTGACATAATTAATTTTCTTTCTTTCAAAGAAAATATCTCTTCATTCACTGCTTTGCCAAAGCTAACTTGGGGCAGAGAGCTGCACAACACAGTTGGGGAGCCTGACTTTGACTTCCTGTACTTGGAGTCCCTATGAATTAACAATGCATGCCTTTATGCAATGACAATTATAATTGCTGTCATTATAATAATATTATTATTGCCTCTAGGTTTGGTGGCAATGCTGTGAATTAGATGAGTGGAGGGCCTCTGTCATGGGCATGTTAGTTTCAAATCTGAATTCTGCTATGGACTAATCCCAGGTCTGAGTTCATTTTAGAAGTCTGCCTTCTAAAATTTCTATGAGAAATAAATAATATAATGCCTTTAGAAACTTTAGAATGGTGACTGGCAGTTTCCTAAGACTTTAGTTACTGTGTGGTGATTTTTTTCTCATAGTACATGAAAGGGTGAGAAATTGCAATGTAGAACCAGATTCCAGTCAACAGCCTTCACCTGTCTACCATGTTGAGAACTGGGCAAGTGGCCAAGGGGAGCCAACTCAACCGCTCACTGTTTCTCCTTTTAGGGGGTCAATAAAAGATTCTGTGGTTCTTACCAAAGTGCTCACCACAGTTTTTTCTCCAAAAACCATTGTCAACCAATGCATTAAAAACAATTAACTTCAAAGTGTTTTCAAAATCAATGGTCCTAATATAGACCACTTACCAGATCTCAGAAACTCCTGTCTTAGGATCACAGATCACAGTTCTTAGTCTCAAATAAAGTTTTTTGGATTATATTACAGCTTAACAATTTCTCCATCCAATAAGCAAGGCAGTAGTTTTTAGATTTTAGTAGTGTTACAGATAGTATGAGTAATGTATTAATGAAAATTTTTGCCATAATTACTTGATAATCTTGCCATTGATTGCTTGTTCGATGCATAAAAATATTACTTTTATTATTTGATACTTTAGAAAGTACAGTGCTTGATTTTCATTCAGGTATGTCTACATATTTTATTTCTTAAATCTTAAATATAGACATTTAAAATTATATAGTATTTGGGCCCGGAGAGATAGCACAGCGGCATTTGCCTTGCAAGCAGCCTATCCAGGACCAAAGGTGGTTGGTTCAAACCCCAGTGTCCCATATGGTCCCTGTGCCTGCCAGAAGCTCTGAGCAGACAGCCAGGAGTAACCCCTGAGCACCACCAGGTGTGGCCCCAAAACTAAAAACCAAAAACCAAAAACCAATATATATATATATATATGTATATATATATATATATATATATATATAGTATTCATCTCTATAATTATGAATAGAGTACTACCTAAAGATCATGATATAGGTAAATTCCCAAATCTTATTTAAATCCAGAAGAACAAACATTTTTAGTACAGCAAGCATATAAAGTTGAATGTTAAGAACCAATCAGACCACAGAACAGAGCTGACACATCATTTACCCCTTGGGAAGGATAATATCTTAAGGAATGGAAGAATGGGGAAAGAGGTCAGGAACCTTTCTACTGAAGACTATCTCAGTATAAACACTGCATAGGAAGACCTTCTTCACATCAGCTGTCCTTGACCTTGTTTCATGTCTTAGTTTTGTCATTGTCATTAGTAGAGTTGACATCTGGAAAATGAGATAAAGCAAGGGGTGAATAGAAGGGGTCCTCTCATTGTAGCAAGTCACTTAATTGGGAATAAAGCGTCAATTTTTGTCATAATTGTCCATACTATGGCCTGACATGACTAAATACCCAGAAGGGTCTGGTGAGTCCTATGTGCTCCTTATCTGGTTTAACAGGAGCATTTTCACTCACAGGCTATGTATATCTCAAGCTACATGGCTTCCCCAAGCCTGTCATAACAAGTCATTTATTATACTCTTAGCCTCTCCTTTGATTATGCTACAAAACAAAGTCATAAATAAGTCTTTCAAATTATCCCAATGACTGATACCATATATACAGCAAATCTAAACATTAATAAATAGTTTTATCCAAACTTTTTTTGGGGGGTACACTTGGTGATGCTCAGGGCCTACTACTGGTTCTGCACTCAGGAATTACTACTGGTAGTGCTCAGGTAAACCATATGGGGTGACACCCTAAGAATAGAACCTCAACTGGCTACATGTAAGGCAAGTGTCTTACCCTCTGTACTTTCTCTCTGGCTGCAAGATTCCAAACTTTTAAACTTTTATGCCAAGCCCAAAACATTCAACTTCCTTTTATTTATTTTTTTCTTCTGGGGATGTGATTCCTACTCTTTTTCTGAGAAACTAATTTCAAAGAAAAATTGATTTGACTTTCTTGGTTTAAGACTAGAGTGAAGTTGGTGCCCGGGAGACAGCATGGAGGTAAGGTGTTTGCCTTTCATGCAAAAGGTCATCAGTTCGGATCCCGGTGCCCCATATGGTCCCCCGTGCCTGCCAGGAGCAATTTCTGAGCATGAAGCCAGGCGTAACCCCTGAGCACTGCCGGGTGTGACCCCCCCCCCAAAAAAAAAACAAAAAAAATTAAAAAAAAGACTAGAGTGAAGCCTAGCAGGCATGGAAGCCCATCTCTCTGTGATTTGAATCAAATGCAGCCATTTTTCTGTCTTTGTTAAAGTTGAGACATTCAAAAAAATTAGGTAAGTATGCCATCAATTTTCAAGGATATATCTTAAATATTGAGGAAGGCTACAAATTTCTACATTGTAACTTCAAAGATACCTCTTCATCTGTAGCTAGCAAATATATATAAAAATAATAACCAAATAAAAATTTAATAATAATAACAGCAGTCAGCTAAGCATGCATACCACTTTATATTAATTTTTTCTCATGTTATCAGATATCTCACAGAACCTTACACATATAGACAATTGCATTTTTGCATTTTTCTTATCCTTAACTGAATTGAACTGAAGTCCCATTTTCCTGTATCCTTACAACCTCCAGCTGGAACAAAAATTATGCTTTCTGGAGAAGGCTTGCATTTGAACATTATGGAAATAATAACTCAAAAATAATAAATTAAATACCTAACCAGTTTATCACTCCTTGAATATTCCAAGAAAATCATAACAATGGAGCTGTTTCAATAAATTGTTTCTTCATGCTACAAGGTAATCTGTTAGAGTAATTTTGATTGAAACTATGGATACATATTACTGAGTTAATTTTAATTTAAATATGGTTGTTTATTCTTAGTTTGTTTCTCAGAGAGTAGGGCTCGAAAATTTCTTTTAATTACTATCAATATTACTTGAAATATAAAATATTGTTAGAGATTATATTGTGTGTCCTCGTTCTTCTATTTCCCTTTACTTCCAACTGATATGCTTTGCAAAATAAATTTTCATTCTTTCCACATAAAGAAGAACATAGTTCCATGTTTATTTTTATTTATATATATGTGTGTGTGCAAATAGTGTCTGAAATTCTTAGAGGTAGTTAAGTATATTCTTTCTTCTCTATCCTCATTGTCATAGAAGTAGATCCAATGGTCTGCAGGGAAGGCAAAAGATCTCTAGAACACCCATAGGATCAATTGGGTTATAAATGCATCCCAACAAACCTCCACACTATGTAGCAGAAACACCCCATTCAGGCTACATGCTAATGAACAAGAAATGTGAAGGCCATTGCTTGCCCAGTAGATTCTATAGTTGCTTGTTATGCGACAGCGCAAAGTAATAGAGAAAGGCTGGAAGAGTTCCAAATCAGAACGTTACTGGCTCCAACTGCTCCTGAGAAAATTGATCATAAAGACAATAATGATAAGAATCACCACTTATTAGTGCCTATCAAATGCCAGCAATAACTAGACGCTTTCTACATTGTAATCCCATTTCATGCTAAGAAGACAACAACCCTATGAAGTCGCTAATATTATCCCCGTGTCATTTTGAGGAAATTAGGACTCAGTAATAGTATATTACTTGCTAGAAGCCATAAAGGTAAGCAGCGGCAATTCTAAGATGACAAGCCAGTAGCTCTACAAATTCCTGCCTTATATTTTGTGCCAAGGTGGCAAATTGCTTTCCATGCACTCACTCAGTCTTTCTCTTTGTTACTGCATCCTCCCTCGCCATTCTCATCTGCTCTCACCTTGTGCATTTTCAATTGAAGTCAGCAGCACCTTCATGTTTCAATAACCCTGTGGGACTCTACAATTTGGATTTTGCTCTTTCCATGACTAATTTTTAGTAGTCAAGATTGGTAAGTGTTAAATATAGGGAGAAAAGACTTTCACATATTTTCAATATTCAGAGCCAAACAAAACAAAGTGGAAAAAAAACACACCCAAATAAAACAACCTAAAAGTTATTATCTGGATAGATTATTCCATCAAATAAAAACTTGAGTGAATCACTCAGCTTCATTTGATTGAATTTGTGTGCAAGATAATTGAAAATAAAATCAAGGGTTTAATAATAAACAAAAGCCAAGGAACAATAGGGATGTCTATTTCCAATTTAAGTACTGTCGAATTTTAATGTCACCTGATTAGAGAAGAGAGTACAGCAGCACCAGCCACCAGATAATTACTTTAATATGCAAAAATGATTTAATCTGCCTACTAGCATGTTGAGACAGTGACTCTCCCAAAATGTGATTTTTAAAAAATGCATATAATTTTGTCGCAGGAATGGGGATAAGGAAGAATATAAGAGAAAGCAAATATGTTGTTTACTATCTTTTGAGTTTCCATAAGTGCAAAGTAGACATAAGGTGACAGGGCATCTGATGTATTCTAGAAGATTTGGAAGCCAAGAATGTCTGAAAGTTGGAAGAGAAGAGAACATTTTATGAGAACAGAAGGGTAGGAAGCAGTCAGCTGCGAGGAGGTTTCATAGGCTCTGATAAGGACTTCAGTTTTACTCTGTGTGAACTTGGAGTTCTTAAAAGTTTCTGTATGAAAGTAAATTGGTGGGAGAGAGTTGGAGAGAAATAGCAAGAAGCAGGGAATCAAGATTATAGGGTTCCAGAAAAGAGATGATGATGGCTAGAACAAGGGATATAGTAAAAGGAGTGGAAGGAAGTGTTGGAGTTTTGATATATATATTTTTAATCATTTTGTTTTTGTTTTTGTTTTTGGGGGGGTCACACACAATCAGGGGTTACTCCTGGCTATGCACTGAGAAATCGCACCTAGCTTTGGGGGAATATATGGGACACCGGGGATCAAACTGAGCTCTGTCCTGTCAGCCACATGCATGGCAAATGCCCTACTGCTGTACTGTCATTGGAGCTTTGATATATTTTATATGGTGCACCCACATGATATTCAGATCAATGAACAGTGGAGATTTAAAAAAATAGAAAGGTTGACTGTAGAGTTTAGAACATGGTGATTGGTTTAATTTTGGGGTTTTGTTTGTTTGTTTGTTTTGCCTTTTGGGGGGTGGAGAGGTAAATCCAGGGTGCTCAAAATTTACTCCTTGGTCTGAGCTCTGGGATCATTGCTACTAGGGCTCAGGGAAACGTCTGTGGTGCTAAGGATCAGATCTGGGTTATGTGTGTGCAAGACAAACACGTTATTCTTTGTTCTTTGTTTCTGCTTCCTAAGACATGCAATTTGAAGATGGAGTTAGTCAGTTATGTTGACAAAAGTTAAAGTAGATCAGAGTGAAAAGGGGTATAATAAAAGTATAATTTCAGCTGTGTTCTTTATTTGGGGGGGCACACCCAACAGTGTTCAAGGATTATTCCTGGCTCCACACTCAGAAGTTACAACTGCAGAATCCAAGGACCATATGAGATCAAACCAGTCTCAGCTGCCTGCAAAGTAAATGCCCTACCTGCTGCCCTAAGCTGTCTTCATTTTACATTTTAAGTAGAGGTTGAAGAAGGAAAAAACACTTACTCATTTAAATTTGGTGAATTGTATAATTAGTGATATAGTGATTTGGGTGTTAATTGAAGTCTTATTTTAATCTATGAGAGAAGTACAGAAGTAAATCTGAAGGAATAAGCCCCAAGGCACCAAAATGAACAGGAAAATACTAGATTAGATTTAGAAGAGAATAGTGACTAGTAAAGTAATAGAAAGGTCAGATTTTGGTTTCCTTAAGTCAAGTGAGGATGAGTATAAAATATCGAGGGTTGATCATCTTCATTTTCTGAGATCAAGTAAGATGATAGTGGAAAATAGAACATCTGGTTTGTGAATTCCTCAGGTCTTTAGTAACATTTTGAGGAGATGTGGTGAAATGATGAAAGTCTGCTGAGAAGAGATACTAAAAACTATGGATTTTCTAAGAGTTTAGAATTCGCAAAACAGCAAAGTGAGTGGGCAGCAAGTGATGAGGGAAAGAGCATTAAGATAAACAGTTAGACTGATGGGTAATAATACTTGCTAGGTGATAGGAAGGACTAACCCACATTGACTATTTGCTCCTCTAAGTGAATACAGGGGAATGTAAAAGAGAACTGGAAGAATGTAAAAGTGAACAGGAAGAATTTATTCTGTGGCAACCTCCAATGGAGAGTTACTAGTGATTTTTTTAAATAAGTACAAGTCCTTTACTAATGCTTAAAAGGATTATTTGGCTGTGGGTATATTTATAGAAAGTTTGTCTCTACTGAAACTGTACTGTCATTTAAGTTGCTTCAACTTTAAAACTGAGATCCTCAAGGCCATTTCTGTACTAGTCCCCATTCTATGACTATTGCGTGCTTGCTTTCTGGTCATGGTAAAAATACAAATGTGATTTAAAGATTTGTCTAAGTAAAAAATATAAATGAAAGACTTCTGTATAATTGAGAATTCTCTTCTAACTGTTCATGTAAAGGATCCAAAATTGACAATTTCTTTTTTATATATATATGAGCCAATTACATGCTCTGGAACCTTAGAAGTAATTTTCTTTTTTTTTCCTAATTAGTTAAAAATAATTTTTATTTTGACCAAAGTGGATTACAAATCTTTCACAGTAATATTTTAGGTACATATTGACATTGAATCAGGGGCATTCCCACCACCAATGTTGTCCTTCCTCCACCCCTGTTCCCATATTCCCCTTCTTTTGCCTCCCAGGGCAGCTAGTATAAGTCCCCTCTGTGTCTAGCTTGTTGTAGATTGGGTATCAATTCTGTTGTCATTGGCTTTGGTTTTGGTGTTTAAGTCTGATCATTTTTTCTTTCTACTTAATGTTCATATAGCTGTTTGGTCTTGGTACCCTTCATTATTTCCCCCTCAATTTGTGTGGCAGAACAAGATGGTTCAAGTTATGTGGTTGTGTTTGAAGGAAAGAAAGTGGGGGTGGAGCAAAAATCAAACAAGCAAAAAAATGGAGGAGTCCTTCTAGAGGCTATAAATATCAATTTAAAAGAAGAAAGGGAAAAAAGAAGAAAAATATAACAATACAAAAAATTCCAAAAAGCACTATTTTTAAAATATATTTCAATCAACTAGATATCTAACTCTAACCAATGGTGAAGAAAAATAATGATTTCAAATTCTATGTTTGCTAAAAGATAATATTGGAATAGTTCTTGTCACATATATATCATTTCACCTGTAAATTTTGAGTATGTTCTAGTCTTTTCTAGTTTGCAATATATAATAATTGCTTTGTTGAGTGCTAGATGTTGTGGTCTATGTTAGAATCCAAAGTTTGGTTTGGGAACTAACTGTAAACCTAGTCTTGCTGTGAACATAAGTGTAGCCATGAGAGGCTGTGAATTAAAATAGAAAGACTTGGCCCAGAGAACAGCTAGTTCCTGGAACCAACCCTAGAGATAAATGCCTTCAATTACACCCATATAAGACTAACCAGGTGCTGACAGATGGCCAGATGTGCCCTAGGTTTGCAGTAACAGATAGATAGCCAGATGCTGGGAACTGCAGCCCCCCCCCCCCAGCTGTCTTTCTGATGCTACATGTGAACTACAACCAATCCTACCCCAACCTTGTACTGATAATTTTAAATATCATCTACCCAGAGGTGAGAATCTCTTAGACTGACAAATGGGACATTTTAAAATCGCCATGTAAGTCATTCTGGGAGGATCCTCATTTCTTTGGAAATATTCAACCCCAACATGTTGGAATAAACTCCCTTGTATTTACATTAATACCTGTCTCTCTGATGGTCTTTTGGGTGGTGTATACTGAGTTTTGAAGTTTAACAATTTATAATTAATACTAAGAAACTATTATGATAAAACAACTAATAACAATTAATATGTCGATGGAATTCCTTAAGAAGCATAACTATGGGAAAATATTTATATATCTATAAGTTGTTATTTAAACTTAAACATGTTATTTAAAATTTGCATCTCTTGGGGCCTCAGCAATAACTCAGTAGTACGGTGTTTGCCTTGCTTGCGCCTGAAGCAGGACGAACCTCAGTTCGATCCCCGGAGTCCCATATAGTCCCCCAAGCCAGGAGTGATTTTTGAGCACATAACCAGGAGTTATCCCTGAGCGCCACCAGGTATGGCCCCAAAACCAACTTCCCCCCACAAAAAAACCCTGTATCTTTTAATCCCATTTCAAGTATTGTTTTAAAACTAAATTTAATACCCATCAACCTATTAAACATAAAAAGAAAATTTGCATTTTTCTTCTTATGTATAAAATTATAAAAACACTCTGCTAAAAGAGTCACATTTTAGTTTAGCAAGAAGACATTCATACATTGACTAAATTGAAATTTAAATACAAAGATATCTATACATACAGACACATATACAGATGCCAATGATATACACAATGATCATTTACACATATACACAATGATCATTTTTTCCCACTGCTGTATAGAACTTATAAATCTCTGTGAATAGTATTCAGAATTAGGGAATAGAGAGACTACAAAAATTAGCATAGGAGCCAGAGTGATTGCACATTGGATACGGATTTTACCTTGCACATGACTGACCTGAGTTTAATTCTCAGCATCCCATATGGTTCTGGGAGTCTACCAGGAGTGATTTCTAAGCATAGAGCCAGGAGTAATCCCTGAGCACTGCTGGGTGTGAACCCAAAACAAACAACCAAAAATATGATATAAAAAATAAGTCAACATACAAGTTTCTTAACATTGCTTATTATTTTGTTAAAGGGAAAAAATTAGGCCTTTTACTTGGTAAATAAAATAGCTGGTTGGCTGTTCATGAACATTTCCATTTTAATTTCCTTTCATAGTAATAGTTTGACTAAAATACTTATGGGGATATAAAAGAAAAATCAATTCAAAGATATCACAAATTCTTTCCTTCTCAATGCTTCATGATATTTCATGAAGTCATATAAAGTTGTAAATATATGGCATTGCAGGCGGATCCATAGGCGGTCAAAACTAGAGAAGATAGCACTTATTAAAAACTAAGATTTATTTGCACTATAAAGCATGTTTGACACCAAACTCAATTCTGCTCTTTCGAAATAAAGCTTCTATTGTTACTCATCTAGAAAAGTATAAACTGACCTATAATATTTCATCTAGGTTTCTAGATAAATGCTTATACAAAAATGATGGATTTTTTTGGAACTCTGTGTGTGTGTGTGTAACTCTGTGTGTGTGTGTAACTCTGTGTGTGTGTGTGTGTGTGTGTGTGTGTGCGCGCGCGCGCGCGGGATCACTCCTGATAGGCTTACAGACAATATGGGTTGCCAATGATTGAACCTTGGTAAACTGCATACAAGGCTTTGTCTGCCATACTCTCTCTTAGACCTCTAACTCTATTTTCATAAGTAAATGTGGTATGATAAGAACGTTTGAAGCTATGAAATAAATAAAATATAAAATGCATTTATTAAGTGTCTGTTTCAAAGAAACTTGTCAAAAACTTATTTGAAAGTGAAAATTTTTCCTAAATATTCTAATCTGTGAGTCAATCTAATATATAAATTTCTTCCTGGTTTCTCTCACTATAGATAATCAATAATTGGCTTAATTTCTTTAATTACATTACAATTACTGCTTTATTTCTTTGTTAGGATAAAAATTATATGAACTCTGTGACTTCCTACACTCCCAATTCCATTATTTAAAGTGCTGTTTGAACCAAATTATTTACATATATTTATTAGTAAAATATTATGTAATAACTTATGATGCTGTACAAAAAATAGTGCTCAGTCAGTCTTTTCTCAAATATGTTTATTTTTATGTTAATTTTAAACAAGATTCTGTGTCAAGAGCAAAATCTGCTCCTTATCCTAAAAAAAATTTGATTTAAGTAGATGTTAGTAGCTTTTGGATTTTAACTTCCAAGTTTTAACAATAGGAATTACATTAAAGGAATTTTAGAAAAGCCTAGGTAGAGAATTGTGCATTTAGGACTTTTAGGACACTATATAATTTATATAGTATATATATTTTAGGGGGGTTGGGCCACACTTGATGACATTCAGCGATAACTCAATGCACTCAGAAATTGCTCCTGGCTTGGGGGACCATATGGGACTCCAGAGTATGGAAACACAGTCTGTCCTAGGTTAGCACATAGCAAGGTAAATGCCCTACAACTTGTGCCACTGCTTTAGACCCCATTTTATAAAACTTTTATAATTATAAAAGACCTTAAATCCTTAAAATGTAAAAATGTCCAAAAAAAAACTTTTAGACAAATATTTTCTAATCTCTTTCTTTCATTACAAGATAACAATGCCAGGAAGTATTAATGTTTTCTGTTGAATGGTGGGCCTCTTAATATCTAAAGAATATTAGACTAAAAAGAATATATTGATTGGAGTTTTTCTAATCTGCATGATTGTGTAAAACACTTTTCCACTCAGAATGTCATGTATATGCTTCACATGACCTTGGTAACATTTATCAAAGGAAGTCGTTCTTTGTCTTAGCTTGTTTATTGTTATTCAACACTGAGAATCCACCTTAGAACAACTTAAAGCAGAGCCCAAGAAGTATCACTATCACCTACACCATGATCTACAGTCCAAATCACTCCTTTCTTGTGCCTTTGGCAAATTGTTATTGCTGTTCATAGAGAAAATACAGGTCACTGCCCTTTCAGCAAGCTCTTCATCAGCAGTCATAATGCTTTCCTTTGAACAAAAAGGAAAGGCAAGACACGCTGCAAGCTTAGTTTATAAACCGGCAGGCAGGTTATTTATTCAGACAAAAAGAAAGCAGTGGAAATTTTGATAAGAGGAAAAAAAGTTCCAAGAAAAGAAAAGTCAGTTGAGGGTGAAAACCTGTGTGTAATAAGTTGATGAGGTCAGACACTAGAATGAAAGGACAAGTTCAGTTCCCTTTACCGTATTCACACAAGTGGGGTAGGGTATGAAATTTTTGAACTATAGATGTGGTCTATGACCAGCTTATTAGATCTCAATTCATAATCTACTTTTACAAATAAAAATTTATTTTTACACTAGTCTCTCATATCTGTTTTCCTTAGGTGTTTACTCTGGAAAAACTGTAACCATTACAAAAACTACTTTCCTGAATACTAACAAATATGATCCCTGAGCACAGAACCAAGAGCAAACTCATAGTGTTATAGGGTGTGACTTCCAAATAAATAAAAAGGAAATCATAAATCCATGTGAGCCGACCTTTATATACATATACACAGGCTTACATTTTTAGAAATACTCTGGAGGAGAGACTCTGAAATTATTTTTATGTAGTATAGTATAAAAAGCAAGAGTAGGAATTTATATAAAAATCATGGGATTCACGACTGGATTTGATACTTATTGCTATAATATTCTTGAATCAATGATTTAAAACATAAATCCTATTTCTCCTCATGTATAAGTAGGGATTATATTTCCCACATGAAGTGAAATTAGAACATAAGACCGAATTTGAAGTGATTAAAAAATACCAAATTATGACAAAGCATTTTGTCCCCAGAAAATGCTACAAATAATAAAATGATGTTTGATGCTGGAGAAAAAGCCTAACATCTCCATTTTCATTAATAGTCATTTACAAAGCAGAAACTACTTTTTTGTATTTCTAGAAAAGACCTTCTTGTCAAAGAAGCTACAATCATCTACCTCAACTTTTTTCCCTTATAAATTTGCATAACACAGGTTTTCTACTTCAGAATTTGGTTAGTCTTATGGTTATTTAAATTATAGTTCAAATTCTGTCATGACAATGTACTAATTTCTACAATGTAAATTATCTTTGATTTACCTAAAACTTTTTCTTAAGGCTTGCCTTCTTTTTTTTTTTTTTTTTTTTTTTGGGTCACACCCGGCAGTGCTCAGGGGTTACTCCTGGCTCCATGCTCAGAAATCGCTCCTGGCAGGCACGGGTGACCATATGGGGCACCAGGATTTGAACCGATGACCTTTTGCATGAAAGGCAAACGCCTTACCTCCATGCTATCTCCCGGGCCCCATAATTTTTACATCTCAATATAGAATTCATTAAATATACAAAATTCATCTACAACTACTAAGTAAAATTTTAGCTGATTATATTCCTATTTTGTAATTAGAAAGCATTTGTAGAAACATTGGATGCTGGAACATTGTATAACTGAAACTCAACTATTAACAACTTTTAACTCATGATTATTAACTTATGATAATTTAATTAAAAATAAAATATGGTAAACAATTTAATTCCAAAGATGTTGATGATAAATTGTAATTGAAACCAGCATCCCATATGGTCCCCTGAGCCTGCCAGGGGTGCTTTCTGAGCCTAGAACCAGGAGTAGCCCCTGAACGCTGCCAGGTGTGACCCAAAAACCAAAAACCAAAAGAAGGAAGAGAAAAAAGTACAGTAACAAGAAAATTTGTGAAAATTATTGTATTTCTAATGAGGTCATTGTCAAAAGTTTAGTAAACTTTTACTGTGTTAATTTTTTTGTTTGTTTATTCGGGCCACACCCGTTTGATGCTCAGGGGTTACTCCTGACTAAGTGCTCAGAAATCGCCCCTGGCTTGGGGGGACCATATGAGACGCCGGGGTATCAAACTGTGGTCCTTCCTTGGCTAGCACTTACAAGGCACACACCTAACCTCTAGTGCCATTTCACCGGCCCGTGTTAATTTTTTTTAACATTAGGGAGCTTCAGATACACTGGAGTCTAAATTGGTGTGTTTCTGTGGGGTTTATAATAATAAACAAAAATGGAGTTACTACACAGCCAAGTCTATGTGTTCCAAGAATTCCAAGCACTATTGCTAATACTGTGGTTTTAATGAGGCCTATTTTCAGCTCATAGGTTTTCTGCAAGTATGAGAAGGAGGGAGGGTGCCTGCACTCACTCCAAAAATATCTTGGTCATATCAGCCCTAATACCAGTAGGAGTTTTGGTCAAATGGGTGTCTTTTCAGAGAGCAGTAGAGGAATGGTGAAGCAGGACCATTGCCAAAGTGGCTTCAGCAGGCAGAGTCTTGGCTCCTCTCTCCTGAGAATGCCAGTTTTGAGCTGTGTGGCTGATGCACATATAATTTTTCACTTCTTTGTTTGCATCTCTTTCAAGAAGAGAGTTAACTGATAGAGTTGGCAGGGTCCAGACATGGTGGCTGCATTTGTCTCAGTTGCCCTATTATTGAAAGATAAACTTAGAGTAGAACATTGTAGATAGCTGCCCCATACATAACTGCTTCCAGATTTCAGAATCTCAAAGCATCACCACTTTTTCTATTCAATGGACTCACTGCCATATGCACAGAAAACCAATAATGCTAAGACACCTGCTTTTTCTAGAAAAAGAACATGTATTGTGGTTGAGAGACAAGAGATGGAGCTCAGATCTGTCACACCAGTCTTGGCAGGGCTTGCAATGTCTCACTGAGCCATATTTCAGGCCCTACTAATGCATTTTTTACAGGGTTAAAGAAATATGAGAGAAAAGACAGAATAGCATGAAACTAATGGGGTGGGATTTTTAGAAAAGAAGGAAAATATGGAGAAAGGCAAAGTATGTAGAAAACCTGAATTAGTAGATTTGTCTATGCTTAACCCTAGTAGGCTACAGTCTGTTAGTTCTACAAATCAATAGAGATGGTTTGGTGAGTAGAGAACAAAGTTCTTTGTCCTATGCAAGCTCTATGACTTGAAAACAGCCAGTGGAAAACAATGATAGTTTGAGATAGCTTTATTTTTCATTTTCAATTATTCTTTCTTTCGAAAAAAAATTTTTTAAAAAGTGACCACTTTACAGCTACTTGCCACAGTTTTGAATCTATCCCATACTCCAAAGTTAGTGTCTGGCACAATTTATAGAGGAATATATTCCTAGAGGGATGTAGGTAGAGGTCCTCAGGATGATTTCTTTGAAGTAGGGAAGAGAGGCGGTAGTTCCAACAAGGGAAACTGTTGTTATCTCTTTAACCACCTCTATCACCTCAGAAAGAGGCTACTGCAATGGAGATCTAGGATTGTGGACATTGATCTGGCAAGGAAAGCAAAATCAATCTTAGAATTTACCAGGCCTTTAGTGTCTACTAACTTTTTTCATAGAAAGCAATTTCAGGAAGAGGCAAAGTGAAGTAAAAACAGGTTTTATTTTGAGGTATTGAAGAAGGGAATAGAAGAGATAAGAAAAGAGAAATCGTGGGGCCGGGTGG
>PVKC010001574.1:0-49345 GCA_004027635.1 Crocidura indochinensis | reverse complement strand
GAGGATGCCCAATTGTTCTCAGGTCTTACTCCTGGCTCTGTGCTCAAGGTTACTCCTGGCAGGATTTGGGGAACCACATGAGATGCCAGGGATTAAATTGTAGTCGACCATATGAAAAGCAAGCATTTGAATTCTCTACTTACTATCTTTTGATCCTAGGGAAGATTTTCTTTTTCTTTTCTCTTTTCTTTTTTTCCTATCCTTTTCCTTTTTTTCTTTATCTTTCTTCTTCCTTAATTCTTTCATCCTTTCTTTCTTTCTCTCTCTTCTTTCTTTCTTTCTTTTCTTGCTTCTTTCTTTCTCCTTCCTTCCTTTCTTTTTTCTTTATCTTCCTTCCTTCCTTCCTTCCTTCCTTCCTTCCTTCCTTCCTTCCTTCCTTCCTTCCTTCCTTCTTTCTTTTCTTTTCTTCTCTTCTCTTCTCTTCTCTTCTCTTCTCTTCTCTTCTCTTCTCTTCTCTTCTCTTTTCTTTTCTTTTCTTTTCTTTTCTTTTCTTTTCTTTTCTTTTCTTTTCTTTTCTTTTCTTTCCTCTCTTTCTATTTTGGGTCATGCCCAACTGTGATTAGGGCTTATTCCCTGTTTTTAACTCAGGCATCACTCCTGGCAGGCTTAGGAGACTATGTGGGATACAGAGAATCAAATTCAATTTATGACTGCAAGGCAATCGCGATAACTGCTGTGCTCTAGTCCCTGGTTAAATTTTAAATCTAGTGATGTGCAAGGCTTTGATATGTGATTCTTTAAAGAAGAAAAAATCTTTCTCTGTCTCAAAGCCTTTTCATAAGAAAAATTGTGGGAAAGCGCAGTGCCCCAAATGATGCCTGCCAGACCTTTATGACTGATGTGCCTTCAATCATGCCTGGAAGTCTACCAGGGAAGGGCTGGTAAGAATTCCAGGGGAGTGTCATGTCTACATGTTCCAACATATATTCAAGGTAAATATTAGAGATTATAAGTGACCCAGCTAGGGGGCCGGGCGGTGGCGCTGGAGATAAGGTGCCTGCGCTAACCTAGGACGGACCGCGGTTCGATTCCCCGGTTCCCCATATGGTCCCCCGTGCCTGCCAGGAGCGACTTCTGAGCGAATAGCCAGGAGTAACCCCTGAGTGGCGCCGGATGTGGCCCAAAAACCAAAAAAAAAAAAAAAAGTGACCCAGCAAAGTGGAAAGGATGGCCAGAGAACACATCACTTTCTGAGGAACCCTTCGTCTTCTGAGGCTGCCACCAGTACTACAAGAATAAAGACTTCTCTGCTGTCTCAGGATCTCAGGCCACTGTGGACATGTCCCCAAGCCCAGGTCAAGCTTTGCCTACTCCATCTTTATCATCTGTTGAAAAGTACCTGGTCAGTGAGCTTCTGTTTTGAAAATAAACATCCCCTCGGATTCCACAGGCCCTAGGCCAATTCTTTCCATCTTTATTGATGCTCTCATCTCTCCCCTCTGCCCTCTCCTTCTGAAAAGATAACTTTCTTTTTATTCTTTAGGGATTTGTCTGACAATACATTTCTCCAAGTGGCTGGAGCTCAGAATAAATGTAGAGAAAGATATGATTTAGGAGAGAAAGAAAGAAAATGTTAGAAAGTGTGAGTGAGAAAGAGATTCTGCTTTCTTGGCAATCCATTTTCCTTTCTGTTTGCCCTATAGGAATCTCAAACTTTTGCCTATGACAATATGTGTGTATAAATGAAAATAATTCAATTTCTTTGGAACACATTGTTAAAGGCATAAGAGCTCATTTACCCATAAACTAAACTGACAGACAAACACTTTTAAGCAGTTTAGTGGCTGGGGAGATAGTACAGTGGGTAAGGTACTGGCAACCAACCCAAATTTAATCCCTGGTATACCATATAATTTTATGAGCACTGCTAGGATTGATGCCTGAATGCAGAATTAGGACTAGTCCCTGAGCATCATCAGGTATGACTCCCAAACAAACCACCCTCAAAAATCCCCCAAACCCCAACTAAAATATTTAAGTAGCTAAATATAAGTTCTGGAAAGCTCCCACCCAGAAAGTATTTCCTTCCTTCCTACTTGTCCTTCCTACTTTTACCTTATGACCAGTAACAGAAGGCATTCTACTATTAGAGAGTCATCTATTGAACTGATATTGTGCTTGTTAAACTGCCATGATAATAATTATTCCCCATATTTGCATAGGATAATTGGATGTTTAATGATCTTCCATATATCTTGAGCTATTAAAATAAAATTTAAAAGAGTTTTGCTGCAATATCCAGCATGTAAAACTTGGCACTCTATTTTGGAGGAAGCCACAACAGTAAGTAAGCATGGATATATGCTTTATGCCCTTGACTTTGGCCCTTTCCCCTTCACTACATGTTCCATTAATACTTGGGTGAAATAGGGCTCTACATCTTCGTAAGGTAAAGGTATCCCTTTTTACTTTGTTAATGTAAAGTTGTCTGAAAATTATCTGAATATAGAGCTAAACATGGAGTGGGGAAAATGGAGGAGTCCATGGTGAAAATATAAAACCATGTAATTCTGGATTCTGGGATGTTTCTAGTGCAAATGAGACTCCAAGGATACAAAGCATATAACAAGTATATGAAAAGAAATACACTTCACTTTCCCCCTCTTGGCATATCCTCACCATCATGAACTGACTTCTTTTTCCATTTCATACAGCGGCTGTATTAGACTTTCTTTCAAACCTCTAGTCTAGATCTTCAGAAATCTGTTTTCACCATAGACCTAATCTTCTTTCAAGAGGAAGTCAAAATCATTTGATATGAGTTTCACAGATTGTAATTTTCTTCATCAAAAGAGAGCCCATGTTAGTTTACAAGGAACAAGGCAGGTGAGGGCCAAGGAATTTTTCCTCCTATTGCTGACATTTCCTCCTGGACTAACTATATACTCCACTTTATCTGACTCCCTTCTCTTGGTCTTTAGCTTCTAGCCTCTTCTATTTGAAAAAAATCTCTCTGCAGTAAAATCACTTTCAATGCCATGTACTTAGTACCTCAATCTACCTAGGCCTTTTTGAAGAATTCTTTTTTTTTTCTTCCAGTTTTTGGGCCATACTTGATGATGCTCAGGGGTTACTTCTGGCTCTGTGCTCAGAAATCGCTCCTGGCTTGGGAAACCATATGGGACGCTGGGGGCGGGGGATGTCGAACTGTGGTTCGTCCTAAGTTAGCACATGCAAAGCAAATGCCCTACTATGCGCCACTGCTCCAACCCCCGAAAAATTCTTTATACTTAGTTACACACCAAGTTGTATCTTTTTTTAACAGTATATTACACTTTTATTACACTTTTGACCATCACTTCCACCACAACTATTATTATCATTATTAAAATCAATCACCAACATCTTTGTTATCATCACCAACCCCTCATCATATTCATTAACATCTTCTCATTATCATAGTTATTAATATTATACCATAATTTAATGATCTCATCCTCATCAGTTGTTATTTAATGGTTTTCTACTATGTATCAGATTTTGTATTGGTCACATGCCATACATTATCTTCTTTAAGATTCACATCATTTTACTGAAAATCAGGCCATTATTTCAGGTTTATCAATGAGAAAAACTAAGTTCAGAAATATTCATTATGTAATCTGTGATTACATTAATTAAGTCTTAGAAGCAGAATATAAATTCTGATCAGGTTTTGTTCATGCAATGATGCCTCTCCTAAAAATATGAAAAACTACCAATGACATATTCAAAAAGTAATTACGTAAAAGGAAGTTCTTCTTAAAAATTAAACAAATATTGCCATAAATTGCAAAATGGTTGATTCCAAGAAAGTTAACATTCTCAGTCTTGCTTTTATTGAGACAAATCTGACTTGGAGCATGCACATTTTCCAGCTAGTTAAACCAATATGACTCTATATTTACTCACAGAATTTGGCATCCTCTGCAAAAATGTTCAAAATTTAATGCAATGATCAGAAGATAAAAATCCTCTCATTTCTCATTTGCTTAGAAAGACCCAATAGTTCAAAATGTTTTCCTTACCAATATACACAAAAGTGTTTATGAATTCTAAATCAAGATCTCTGTTTAAATATAGACCAAAGGATTGAGGTCAAAAAGACATAGATAGGAATTGCTTATCTTTAACAGGATGCATTGAAACTAAATAGTGGTTTAATAGCATTTTTCCAACATTTGTCTCTTAATGGACTTTGCAGGATTATTTTACGTTGAAAATTCTCAGTTTTTCAAAGACTATTCCCATCCTTTACCCTCTGGGAAGATGTTGGGGGAGGAGAAAGGGAGGTGAAAAGGTTCTTGTAAATCCTTTCCCCAAAGTCTTTGGCTCAATCAGACTTTCCCATTTAAGAGCAGGTGACAGTAAGATCTCTCCCATAGGCAACACATTAAGACTCTCTGCAGAAATAAACAAATCCATTATGATGAAAGCCGGACATTCCTTAGGGCCAGGATCTAATGAAAATGTCAGGGTTTTATGCCGTTTAAAAACTGACAATTCAACAGTTTTACAGGAGCTATTTAATGTTTATCATCACTTACAAGAGCTCAAATATAGACAAAGAGAAAGGCAGCAGAAGAAACCAAGAAATTCCTCACAAAGACACTGTTATTACCCATACCTATGAAGATTTTAGAGTTTATCAACTATCCAAACCTTCAGACAACAAAGAGGATACAGGTTTTTGTACCCTCTTGGAAAGGCACAAGATGGAAGCCACACTCCAAGAGATAGTCATCACAATGACTCTTCAGTGCTCATTTCTTTTACATTCTATATTCATTAGAAAATTAACCTCTTAGCAGGTGGTAGGACACTAAAGAAATCTGTTAAGACCAAACACATGTGGCCTGTCAAGGACATTTATCCGGTCTGCTGGGTGTTTTGGTCACCTGTTCCTTGTCCTACTTAGCAGTTTGACTCATTCGGGTTTACAGAGCACATATGTGGAATGTGTGCCTTACATTCTGTCTCTGGATCCCTCCTTTCAGGCCCAATTTTCATGTATCTCTCCCCTCTGAGACATATCCCAATCTCAAGAATCATGCGTTCAAAATGGCAACCATCTTTGGTAGCAATTATGTCTGTGAACAGACTTTTCCAGAATGAAACATCTGAAATTTCCAGTCAGATCTAGACTAACTGATGCACATTTGCATTACATGTTATGACTAGCAGTGACAAATATGAAACTGGATATTGACCATTTCATTAGTCAAAAGTAGGCCCATAGTCCCCATTGAATACTGGTAAGTTTGTTTTTTGTTTTTGTTTTTTGGGTCACACTCGTGATACTCCTGGATATGCACTCAGAAAACGCTACTGGAAGGGACCATATGGAACACCTGGGGATCAAATATTGGTCTGTCCTAGGCTAGCACCAGCAAGGCAGATGCCTTACCGCTTGCACCACTGCTCTGGCCCCTTGTAAGTTAGTTGATTTTACTTTATATTTGTTCTTCATATTAAATATTGTGTTTGTTCCTGGTTTTGGTTCTTCAAAATAAGATATTTGCAGCATGCATAAGAATGTGTTCATGGTTTTATTTTTAAACTATGTCCAACCCTCCAGCACTCTGAGGGATAGTGGACTGGCTATCATGTTTTGTTTGTTTGTTTTTCTGACACACCGAGTGACACTCAGGGGCTACTCCTGGCTATACGCTCAGAAATTGCTCCTGACTTGGCTACTATTTTTAAAAGTTTAAGAACCCTTGTTAGAGCCTCTGAGTATATCCTAAATTTTGTTTTTGATACTTCCCTACCACCAAAAGAAGAAAATTAGAATATGTAGCTCTCAGACCTGCAGCAAGAACAATAAAAATCAATTTTAAAATAGCATTATAAACAATGGCAAAAAGGAAGAGGAAGAAAAAAATAAACTTGAAAATAGAACATTCAAAATAAAGAGTTAAGCTCAGATATCTTAGTTTCACTGAATATAAACATTTTAAATTTTCTCATTAAAGGACAGAGGAAATAGATTTTTAAAGAGAAAATCCAGCCTTATAGATTCTTTATAAAATGGATACACAGGGTCTGGAGCAATAGCACAGCAGAAGGACATATGACTTGCATGTGTCAGATATGGGAAGGTCCTAGATTTGGTTCCCAGTATCCCATATGATCCCCCAAGCCTCCAGGAGTGATTTTTTAAACACATATCCAGGAGTAACCCCTTAGCACCGCTGGATGTGGCCCAAAAACTAATAAAATAAAATAAACAAAATAAAATAATAAAATGGATACGCAAAGGTTTTAACTCAAAGAATGGAAAAAATATAAAATCAACATGCCAACCAATAGTGTTGATTTAGAACAACACTATTGTGACTGTAATAATCAATTTGGTGAGTGAAATTATTTTACAGGAAAATTGCAAGTAGGAAAGAAGGAATATTTATTAATCATAATAAGAAGAACCTACTAGTATGCTATAACGAAAGGATGAAAGGACACTGAAATGTAGGGGTAAGAGATTTAGTCAGTATTAATAGTGCTTGCCTTCAACCTGAGTTTGAGTCAACCTGCATTTGACCCCTGGCATACTTATAGTCTCAAGAGCCCTGCCAAAGTGATCCCTGAATGAGTACAAAGTCAGGAGTAAACCCTGAGCACTACTAGGTGTGCCTTTCCCACAAAAAAAAAAAAACAAAAGAAAGAAAAGAAAGAAATTTAATACACTTAAGGTCTTTCTTTTAAACATACGAAAGACAAAGTGATGGAATTACGAAAAGAAATGACTGTCTATAATTGACAACTATAATAAATATTTGAATATTTCTCAGAAGCTGAGCATTGAACAATCAAAATAACAATAATAATAATAATAATAATTGTGGGGTGGAGAAATAATACAGGGGTCAAGCTGTTTGCATTGCATGTAATTGGTCTAGGTATGATAGTTACTTTAAATATAACCAACTCTACTTTTTGTTAGAGATGAGCTAAAAAAATCCTGGCCAATGTCAAATATATATACATATATATATATATATGTTGATTGTTTATTTTATTGATGATTTCAGGAAGATGAGGATACTTAAGGGGAAGCCAAAATGATGAAACTGATTCTTCTCTGATCTAGACCGACAGTCCTTTCTCAGAAAGAACTAGTCTAGAAGAGAAGTTTCCATCAGGAACATTTGTCTGCCAGACCCGCCTCAATACTGTAACCATTGGTGAAAGTCATAAGACACCAAGAATTGCCCTCAGATGAGGAGTCACTTGGTGACGGAAATAACTAATTCCAAAGTGACTGTGGAAGATAGAAATCGATAGCTATTTCTTCTAAAGATGAAGCAGACCTAATTATCTTTATTTTCTTATCTTTTGATTTAGCAAAACACCTGATAATCAAATGTTATTAAGTGTCTAGTAATGTTTTCATGGACCTAAATTTAGAAGTTACAATAAGGTCTATATAGTGCATGTATACTTAAGAGGCATTTTATTCTGGCCTACTGATGGTGTGTGTGTGTGCATGTGAGTTGATGTGTTTACTTGAGATCTACTGAAGGGTTTTAGACTGTAATATACTAATAATAAAATGTAGAACCTGTTTCATTTAAACGAGGGTTCTTTAGCTTCAATACGACTCATACTTTGGGCTGGATAATTCTTTCTTGTGGGGACTATTCTCTCTATTGTGGTCTCTACCCACTGGATGTCAATAGTATCCTACTCACACACATCATGTGTCATGATAAACCAAACCATCTCTGTATATTGCCAAATGCTCTCTCAAGGGCAAATCTTCTCTCAACTGAAAACCACAGCTTTAAAATTTCTCCATGTTTCAGTTCTTTCTAAAGAAAGTTGTTTGTTGAGTCAAACCATGATCTGGAGAAAAATGGAATAAATAGAGATTAAGAAAATTTTGGTTAAAATACTCAGACTATGAAGGTGAGGTTTTGATTAGGTTTAATGTTAATGATTTTTCTTTTACTTTACATCTTAGGATCATTCAAGTGACTTATAATTTTAAAAATGGATAGGATTTTTTAAATAAAGATACCTTTTTATTTGTCCTATCAGGATACAATTATGTGATAATTGAAAATTCACTTTCGTCTTTAGAAAACTAAGTCTAACTGTCTATAAGGCACTGAAGTAGAGGGATATAATTGGGATGAAAAAGAGAAGTGGCATTCTATTATCTATTATTCACCAAAAAGTCATTAATAGAATCACATTGGCATTTTAAGTAGCTAAGAGTTTAATCACCATTGCAGAGAGTAATACCAATGAAATAAAGTACAGAATGTAATGTACAATACAGACTAAGAATAGTAGATTTTGAGGGTCAAGGTCATGGTAACGGGCACTAGATAGTGAATAATACACTGGGGATGATGATACTCTAAGGGAAAGCTCAAAACTAATAAATAAGCAATAAAATATCATAGAGGGAATGCAGATAGCAGGTTAAAAAGGGCTCAACAGATACCAAGAAAATTTAAAGAAGCAACTACGAATACAGTTCAGATCAGGATGATCTTAGGCACTAGAGGACACAGAGCTGCTCTTTACTCTCCAGTAAGACTATGCAAGTATTCTATGAACTATAACATATAACATTTCTATCCATAGACTTACCATCCAAATCCATCTTTTTTATTGACTTTGTTGAGATTTTTTAAAAAATACTATATTTGGGGCTGGAGAGATAGCATGGAGGTAAGGCATTTGCCTCGCATGCAGAAGGACGATGGTTCAAATCCCGGCATCCCATATGGTCCCCTATGGCTACAAAGGGTGATTTCTGAGTGTAGAGCCAGGAGTAACCCATGAGTGCTGCCGGGTGTGAACCCCCAAAAAACAACAACAACAAAAAATACTATCTTTATTTAAGCACTTTGATTACAAACATGATTGTAGTTCGGTCTCAGTCATAAAAAGAACACCTCCCTTCAAGATAGATATTCTACTTCTCACTCTTTCACATTGTCACCATAGATATTGCTGAGATTTCTAAGCACACATTCTGTTTTGGTTTTGTCTTCTATCACTTTTCTTTGGGAGCAGAGGTGAAGCCAAATCTAAGTGATCCTAGGAGGAATCAACCACTGCTGGCAGGGTGAATGTATGTGGTGCTGGGGATCAAACCCAGGTTGGATATGTGTGAGTCAAATGACTTTCCCTACTATGCTATCTCTCTAGCACTCATCACTTTCTTTTTTCAGGTCAGTTTTAAACAATTGCTTTTTAGATTCATCTTTATGACTGTGACTTGTACAACTCCAATTCAAATGCAATAGAGAACTGGTACAGTGCTGATATTGAATGTTTTGGGGGGATTGATAGATAACTTGCCATAGAATAGGAGCGCTATACACAAGCCATTGTGGGAGCTTTCTAAAAGTAGGAGCCTCAGAGACACTAAGAGACCCTTAATTGAGAGCCCACTTGTATCTTACAAGAATTTGCATTTCTGCCCCCCCTTTTTTTTCTTACCTTCAAACAGAACCACATAACTTGAACCATATTGTTCTGCTTCACAAATTGAGGGGAAAATAAGGGAGGGCACCAAGATCAAACAGGCATATGAACATTGAATAGAAATAAAAAATGATCAGACTTACAACCAAGTCCAAAGCCAACTATAACAGAATCGATACCCAATCGACAACAAGCTAGACACAGAAGGGATCACTTATACTAATAGCCCAGGGGACAAAGGACGGATGATATGGTATGCATGCTGGGAGCAGGGGTGGAGGGAGGACAACATTGGTGGTGGGAATGCCCCCGATTCAATGTCACTATGTACCTAAAATATTACTGTGAATGATTTGTAATCCACTTTGGTCAAAATAAAAATTATTAAAATAAAAAATAAAGAAGTTGGGGTTAGTTTTGAAGCAAAAAAAAAAAAAGAAAAGAATTTCAAATAGTGATCCACTGACATAGGCCACATTGGTCATGCTGCAGGGCAACTGGATAGAATGTTAGAAAAGCAATCTGGGTCCCATTCACATTTCTGTGAACCGTAGTATGTCCATTCAAGCATCTCTTCTCCATGAACTAATCAAGGTGGCCATTGCATCTGCAGGATCAGGAGGTGACACTAATGAGAACTGGTAGCTCAACGGAAACAAGTCAACCATTTAACCAAAGAAGGCAAATTAGGATAAAGGGACATTATAGGAACCATATGCTAAGGGACACTTTGGGAACCAGTCTTCTATCACTGAAACATCAGGTCTTATCTCCCACAATCTATAAATCTGGACTGGACAAGTGAATCACAAGTTGTGGAACACCCTGTGTGGATAAAATTATCGATTTCTTGGCTTTCTTTAGAATATTAGCTGAGGATTCTACAGAAATGGTCTCTCTGTTTCAAAGCCATTTCTAGGCCTTTGTCAGCAAGTAGAAAACCAGGTGCTCCTTAAGGCTATCTTTATTAATTTGTTAACTTAAGCCACTCAGACCGCCCTGAAGTTCAACTGCTCCCTGTCATCTTATGTTCATCTATGCTTTGTGCAGACAACCGGCAAGCTGTCCTTGGGTACTCTAAATGTCAGAGCTCATGCCCCAGGGTCCCTCCTACATGGGAGTTCCGCCTATCTGAAGAGAAGCAGACACACTCAGAGTCTGGTGTCCTGGGCTGTCACTCCTAAATGACAGGAAAGGGAGCTTCTGCAAAACCCTTCAAGAGGAACACCAAAGGATGCAGAAGCCAGGCTACATTTCCCCTTTCCTTGACAATGAGCAGTAGCAACAGGGAATGTAACGTGAGGGGGCAATGTGCCTTAGACTCACAGCTTCACAGGAAATGCTCCATCACTGCTTTTGAATGGGAGTGGGTGATGGTGGTGATAAATGAACCACACAGGTGGTTCTTTTGATTCACAAGTCTACAACCAATTATCATTACTACGAGGACATTTGGACCTGCAAAATCTTCTGTTTTTCTTTTTTTTTTTTCATTTTTCAATTATTTCTAAGCACTGGTTCTATGTAAAATCTGCAACCCTAGGCTCAAGAAAATCAAACAGAGAACCGACTTTCAAACTGTTGGCACAGGTGTGGTGATGATTCTAAGATTGAGAAAGCAGTGGGGCAAAGATACTTCATACCTGTGTGTTGCTGACCACACAGAAGGAGATTCCTAAAGATGCTACAGATATAGACCTGAAAGTCATGAATGAAAATGTTAAGTTATCCTACTAAAAGCAAAGGTTTTCAAGCAGGTAACTAGAATAAGATATTCCCCCAAAAGAAGGATCTTAGAGAGAAGGCCCGGAAGCACCAAAGGAACCAAGACTAGGATATCAAGGGTCTGTATCAAGTTGGCACGTGATACAGTGCTGTAATGAGTGATGAGAGATCTCAGTGTCTGCAGAAAAGAGCCCTTCCTCTGAGATCCTCCAACAGTGAGACTTACACATGGGGTTATTCAGAAGACTACTTTACATGGAAGCCTCCATGGACATAGTCCTAGTATTGGGAGGTGTTGTTAGATTCTTAGGGGAACTGTCCTGATCCTCAAATATTTACATTGCCAGCAATTCAGACAGACGTCTGAATAACCTGAACACCCTTCAGTTCTCAGCCACCACCCCAAGTTCACAAAGAAGTCCTCCTAGCCAGCTCCAGAGAAAGCCTTTTTCTTATTGAGTTCTCTCATCCTTCTGGATGTGTCAGGGCACATTTACTGTGCAAATTCCCAATTTGGGGATTGTGGAATCCTGAAGGGAAGATGGCGGTATAAAGGGGAATTGTCTTACTTACTCCATTAACAGCACCCGGGGCCAACTAGCTCACTTCTAAATAAGAACTTATGGTGAGACTTTCCTCAGTTTCCTTGGAAATCTCTGTAAGGGCAGATGAGGTTGAAAGACTCATGGGGAGTACTTACTCCATGAACTCAAATGAGACATTAATGAGAATATAATGCCCCAACAAGAAGCATCTGCTTATAAAGTAACAACCTGATATGGTGAAAAGTAATGCCATAAATAGACAACTCTATGATAAAACAAATAAAGCCAAACTAAGATGATTTCTGGTCTTGGATCTAGTAGTCATTGTCTCAGATTAATTTTTTTCCCTCAGGAACAAGTCATTTTTATAATTCAAGGGTTGGAGTGATAGTGCAGTGGTAAAGCATTTTCTTTACATGTGGCTGACCCAGGTTGAATCTCTGGCACCATATTTGGTTTCTCAAATACTCCCAGAAGTAACCCTCGGTACAGAGACAGAAGTGAGACTATGGGGCCGGAAAGAGAGTACAGTGGTAGGAACATCTGCCTTGCAAACGGCCAACTCTGGAGGAAACTTGGTTTGGGTCCCAGCATCCCATATGGTCCCCCAGCCTGCCAGGGACGATTTCTGAGTCCAGAAAACAGGAGTGACCCCTGAACGCTGCTGGGTATGGCTCCCAAACCAATCAATCAATCAATTAATAAAGTTTAAATAAACTGAGCACAACTAAGTGTACTCCCTGTAAACCAAAAGAAAACATATCTCTTTTCTCATTATAAAAGATATTCAGATTGCTTTTTTTGTATTCAATAGAAATCCCAAGAACTACTTTGTCAATCACATAATACATTTACTATTCTAAAGGTTAAACTTATTAAGAAAAATAAAAGGCATTATTGTAATAACATACAGAGATAATAGAGATCGTGGCTGGAAGGACTGCCCCATGATATGAAGCTTACAAAGTTTGGTGTGTTCAGTTTAGAGAAATAACTACAACAACTACCATGACAATGGTAGTGAGTGACAGAAATAGAATGCCTGTCTAGAATACAGGCAGGGAGAGGGGGAGAAGAGAGATGGGGAGCATTGGTGGTGGGAAGGCTGCACTGGGGGCGTTTTTAATAACTGAAACCCAACTACAAACATGTTTGTAATCATGGTGTTTAAATAAAGATATTATTTTAAAATCTAGACTCAAAAAATATTAAAATTGACTTTCACCAGGACAAAAAGCATTAAATTTAGCTACCATCTTTCTAAAACTAAGTGAAGATGGCATGTCCTATCTGATGGCTCCAACAATGTTTTGGTACCACATGGCTAAAAAATATTTAGTGTCTTTTGTATTCAACTAAGTTTACTTGGCATCTAGTTATAGGATTGAACACTGTATATGAAGGACCAATTTTTCAGAGAGCACAAAATATGAATCCATAGCACTAGTATGAAATGAAACCATATTGAATACTTCCTTTCAGCAAGTCTTTTTAGAGTGTTGTGCTTCTGAAGGTTTGTTTATATTCATTATCACACTAATGCATTAATAGATCATCATATTCATCTATGTAAAATCAATATATTACTATACTAGCCAAAGGAAACATTGATTTAGAAGTGTGTTAACTGAAGAAAAATGCATCACTACCTAAGCCTATGATTTAATCTTTGCAATTCTGTCTTCCTCGCTAGTCCTTTACATTTCTGCTGACACCACACTCATCAGACATGTTGGAGGATTAGGAAAAAAAAGTCAGTGTAGCATGCCAGAGAAACTGGAAGGGACAGAAGTATACCAGATAAGGTGGGCGGTAAGAATACAACAGATCATGCTAGGTTTTCTAAGTCTTAATTATTTGTATTTATCCTTAGTACAAGACTCAGAAGGACTTGAGAAGTGAGTGCATGGTATAGTTTATATTTTATAAAGATCACCCTGTTTGTCTGTTAAATTTATGTTTTATTCTCTTTATTGGATCACATGTTTTGGATCATAGAACTCTAAGATACATTCCTTTTAAGGCTCTCAGCTTCATGTACATGCAGACATTTTGAACCAACAGTTCTCAAACATTTACATGTGTGAACCATCAGAAGGATCATTCTAATACATTCGAGCACTGAACCTCACCATCTGTGGCTTGTGAGGAGGGTGAACAAGAACTGGCATTTCTAACTAGTTCCCAGGTGATACTGCATGTAGAAAGTCAACTTCTGCTGAAGTAATTAGTCAATAGAGAGAAATGAAAACTCCAAAAATGTTTTCAGGAACAAAACAATAGAAATAGTCAAATATAAAATGGCAATCATTTTCTGTTTTCTTTTTCTCGCACCCTTCAAAGTTATTCTCTTCATTGTATAATAACAAAAAGAGTAACCACTGAATGCAGAAATATTCTGAAAGGAAATAGATCTTTGTGATTAGACAAGACGAGACACTTCAGAGGTTGCACTGCCAAGTTTAATTATAAATCAAATGTCATTTAAAGATTTTCCCCACAAAACTATGTGATTTATTTGTGTAGGCAGTTATTATCTACATCTATCTGAAGAGGATATGAGGTAGGGAGGCATCTTTGGTGATATCCCAAAAGTAGAAATTAAACCCAACTTTTCCTTGGAATTTGGTAATAAGACCTATCATGGTCCAACCCTGTTTGGCACAGAGCACATAGAATCAGTAACTATGTTTACTGCTACCTAGGAGACTCAAGGAACTTTCTTTCTTGAAGGAGTTCCCAAAGGTTCCTGTTTGGGTGTTTAATATGCCAGTGTATGAATGCAACTTAAGAGGACAAAGAGAGCAAGAATCAATAAACAAAACAAACTTTAGAACAAGAGATACAGGCCTAACTACTGCACAATATGCCAAGACCTTGAGGGTTTACTCTGCTTCTCCACATGGAGACCTCCATGTCCACATGCAAATGTTAAAGACCTAGAAATTATTCCTGCAGCCCAAATAGCAATAGCAAGTTCAAACTGGATTGGTAGGTATTTGGGGGTTCACTAGGATGCTCTGAACTTTAAGGCTTACATAGCTAGAGATCCACATTTTATTTAGGACCAAGGAGGTCGGACATATCCCAAGATTGCAAATGGTTATACTTCAATAAAAATTATATCTCATCTATTTCAGCAGTTATTCAACATCCCAAAGGGTCCCCAGTAGGAAGTGAGACATTCAAAACATTAAGTCCCAAGAAACAAAAAGCCATTGAGAACCACATAGTAAGATATACATAGTACAAGGTCAAGTGACACAGTTATATCATGTGGGACATAAACCTAGATTTGTCTTTTGCACTGGTATAAATCATGGAATATTTTGGGTGTAAATTAAATAAAAAATTCATCACCCATAAACTCTGGAAAAAAATAAAGGTTATACCCCAAACCCAAGGTCATTATCCACAATAACTCCTAATCCCATCTCATTTAAATTACCCACCTCCAAGAGGATAAAAGTAAACATTGGACCTGCTCTGATGTTAATCTGCCACTGGATCCTCCCTGCTGTCTCTCTCCTCCTCCTCTTCTTCTTTACAGACAGGTAAAGTTGGATCTCTTGAAGGAACTGGGGGGCTCCCACTCTAGGCAAAGGTTGGACAGGTGATCAATGTACAGCATGAGATTTGACTGTGCCTCCGTGCCTCCGACAGAGCTGGATCATCTGGGGACAATGAAGGTTATAAGAAAAAAGAAGGTGGGTATTAATAGAAGAATAGGGTTACCCAGATACACACACACACTCACACACACACATACACACACACACACACACACACACCATGCATCTCCATGACACACAGCAACCAAGCTTTTCTTTCTTAAGTCTTTCTGAACATTCTTCCCAAGAAAGCACTGTGTCAAACTCTGGGAATATAGCAATGATTGACATAACTGCAACCCTGCTTCATTGAGCTCTGGGTTACTCAAAAAATAATACAAGCAATTAAAGGAGAGCGGCAAGGAAACCTAGAGGATGCTAAGAAATATAAATAAAAACAGTCAATCCAGAGTTGGAGATGGAACTTGAGTGGTAAAGAAAATCACTTTGCAAGAAGTAACACTTACTATTGAATCCAGAGGACTCATGGAACTGGCCAGACACTACTGAATTATATCCCCACATGCAAAACATTTGAGAAGAGATGGTAAACCTAGTTTTAGGACTTGAAAGTCTTCAGTTTCTTAGCTAGTCCCCAAACTGTCATCCTACATCCAACCAGAGCACAAACTTTGGAATTTGCTTTCATTCACTTTCATCACATGGTTCCTTCAATTCCAACCACTGCCTCAATCTCCTTCAGTGGGATTTCAGGAAAGGAAAGAACTTGGAAATAAGTTTGTTGTATAGGAAGATAGAAAGCCAAACAAACCAGAGTTGCTCTAGGAGAGACCCAATTGCAGCCATTTGTTTAATATAGTCCAGTATCATGGATAAGATGGCATGTATGTTCAGAGCTTTTGAAACAAATAAGACACTGAACCATAGTGATAATCAACAAAGTAGGAGCTCTAAGGCAGCTTTCATTTGATGCTCTCGGTTCAGACTTCCATTACCTTCAAATTAGAGGATGGTTTTGTTCCCCCCACCCATTTTTTTGGATATCTAAAAGATTTCAGGGATACAATACCTCCACTGGCATTGTGCAATTAGGGAAAACCAGATGGCTCAGCAACCAATCTTGTTAAGTATTTATGTGCAGGAAAAATATAAGACCATAAAAACCCCACTGACCATCTCAGTAACTTGAGTGCTGCCCAAGACTCTAGTTGCCTTTGCATTATGAAAGAGGCCATTGTAGGGGATGGTTTAAGTTGTGACAACAAGCACGTGGTCATTTTACCAAAATATATAGTGCAAAGTAGCTTGCCTTTATGTCTTAATATCATCATATAATTCAGGTCTTGTAAACAACATCCCTGATTGAACATGGACAGAAACAAAACCTGACTTCTAAGAACTAGAAGAGGCAGTTATTCTAGAAACAAGGAAAGGATGTCATTTTAACCTATGACAACACAAATTTGTTTAGGTTTTCCCTCCACTAAGTAAGTAAGCAATTAGGTTTTTTCCAATAAAAATATCCCCATGCATGTGCAAATACCAGAGGCAATCATATAATTACCCTGCCCAATCAGATTCAATTGCTGACAGTTGAATTCCCACTGCTCATTAACTTCAGATCACAATGAGGTCTTTACGGAAGCTCTTTCTGTCTTTACAAAAGGTCCCTATGATGCCTTGAGTAGGCCCAGCACTGCTTCATACAGGATAATCACCCCCAAAATGGCCAGGGCCAAGGCCAGTCTATCTGATTTTCCTCTGAACAACTCAAAGGAAAATTCGAAGAAACACTGACTGAAACACCCTTGCTTCATTTGGGAATCTCACTTCTAAATATAATAGTAACCTTTCACCCCCACACTTTAAGTGCTGTAATTATATAATTAAAACCAATTATGTCATTTAACAGAGACTTTTTCAAGATCCACAGCAAGCCAATTAACTCAGTCATTGACCTTAGAAGATTTCCCACACTGACCTGCAACAAAGAGGACTGGGATAAATTTAGACCCTGACTTCCCTAAGGCTGGCATATAAATGGGTGGGTTTCGCAGATCTAGTCTTCTATTTTCTGTCAAATTAAATTCATTTCCAGTCATTACTATTAATTATTCGCACAGTCCTTCCAATATCTTAATATACTTGTTTGATTTTTGATAACCACCTTGTAGTAAGTACTTACTACTTCCATATTGTGGAAGAGGAAAAGGATGCAGGAAGAGTTAAGGATGTTGTGGAAATGGATGTTGTGGAACAGACGTTTTGAAGAGGAAAAGGATGTAGAAAGAATTAAAAGAGTTATATCAAGATATGCAGCTAATTAATAGCATATCAGAGCATAAAAAAGGACAAAAGTATGAGTCTTCCACTCAAGAATCCTTAACAACAGAGAAGCATAGAGATAAATACAGAGAGAGGGAGAGGGAGAAGAGGGAAGAGACAGAGAGGGAGAGTGGTTCTATATGTGGCGTGTGTATGGTGGGGGGGTTTGATGTGGGTGTGGGTGTATTCATCCTAAATATCTTTTTTCCTATTGATGATATTATTCCAGTTTCTCTTTAGGACAACACATCTGTACTGTTTTAGCTTCTGAGCAACATTTGAAACTTCAGAGTAGTATGTGATCAACTCAATAAAAGCCAATGTGACATTGAATTTTTTCTTTTTGAGATTCTCGGGAGAAACATCTAATTTCTTAATTGGGATTTTATGTGGAAGCAGGTAGTGTCTCAATAGTGAACAGCCATTTTTCTTACAACAAATGAGAGAGAACCTAGTCAAGAGATGAAAAGAGAAAATAGTCCTAGGAAACATGTTGGGTCCCTGTATACTGACTATCATTAAGCATTATTAAGAATATGGTGGTTGTTCAGTGGCATAGAGAAGAAACTAAGAAGAGCACCACAACCTGTGCTATGGGGAAGCTTAATTATAAATGAAAATGAATTGACCATGCTTAGCACAGCAGTCTTGCCTCCTGCTTTAACATAGTTAAATGCCTTCTACTTTTGAGTTATTTTAAAAAAAAATAATATGTCACTTTATGGGAAGGAGGAAGCACTTTAATCTGAAGAATGATTCTTATCACAGACTAAACTTCCTTATAACTTTTTGGTCATCTGCTCTGGTCAAAGTTGTCTCTCTTTGGAGTGGTGACAGCTGTTGGATCTGAGGAGACCTTCTATAACCCTGCATTTTACCCTGCTCTGTGGCACTCTTGTGCTCCCCAATACCTAAATAGCTGTGGGATGGAAGAAATAAAAACACCCACACAGATCAAAATAAAAAGTTTTTTCCCCCAGCCTTGAGGAAACTAATGAAGGGGGCAATGGTTATTCTACTAATATTTTTGACCTTGGTATGATTATATTTTGGGACCCAGTCATCCCTTGTTGGCACTGTCTTATGATTAGAAGTTGCTTGGTCTCACACCTAAGTATCAAAAGTACCCTCCTCAAGTTCAGCAAACAGAAATTTCTCTAGACACTGTCTAATTTTTGAGTTTGGGACCAAGATCCTTGAGGACCATGGCTTTACTAAAACAGTTGAGCTATTTTTATAGAGTTTTCCTTATATAATTAAAAATAGGTTATCATATGATGTCTTAGAGTGTCAGGCATAAGGGAACTACCATGCTTCTTAAAATTTTACAAGAACTATGAAAAATATATTCTTTGAGAAGTACTTAAAAATGAAAAAAAAAAAGGCCCAGAATAATAACACCACCTTTTTTCAGGTCTATGAAATCACATAAAATGTACTGACCATGAAGGAGCAGAGTGGAGAGAATACATCAAAGAGAAATCATTTTATTTATTGAACATAAAAAAGAGAAGGATGTGGGAGAGAAATTAGAAAGCATAGGTATCTATAAAATGAGCATTTTGCTTCTCATTTCTATGAAAGGAAAATGAAACCTTAAAGACTGCAGCTGGATTTTCTGAATTCAGATTGAGCCAAAGAGACTGGTCTAATCATTTGTTCCTCTAGATATATGAATATTTCCCCCCCAAAAATTAGAAATTGAGCTTCCATATGAGTCACAAATACCACTCCTAGGAATATACTCTAGGGACCACAATCACAAGCCCCATGTACTTCTATATTCACTGCAACACTCTTTACAATAAGCAGCATCTGGAAACAACCCAAGTACATGAGAACATATGAGTGGCTGAAGAAACTTTGGTACATCTACACAGTGGATTACTTAGTACCCAACTGATAGGAAAAATGAAGTGATGAAATTTGCTTCCTTTTGCAGTAAAACTGGATTTGAGTTCTGCCACCATATAAGTTTTTCTGATCCCTGCTAAGAGTGATCCCTGAGGATATCCTGAGTACTTCTGGTTCTGAGCTAAAAGACAATATGCAAGCAAACAAAAAATCCTCTTGCATGTATACTTCAGCAATTAAAGCTCAGAAGTTACTCACTCCTCAACTCCTGATGTCTAAATATGAGTTTTAAGGCCCCATTTTCTTTCTGAATAAAGATTCCTTCATTTCATTTCATTCTTTCATTTCATCATGATCTACAAAAATCTCAGAATTTTGGTTATAGGTTAAAGAAGAATAAAACATCCCACTTTCATAGTCCAACTGGTGCTAAAGGTATAGATTACATTTTCTGTGTTTTCATGGAGTTGTCCCTTAACCAAGTCTGCACACTGGTGTGTGAATGTTTTGCTTACAACAAGTAAGTTGTGTGTGTGTGTGTGTGTGTGTATGTATGTGTGTAAATCTTGAATTACCTTTAACAGGCATATGCTCTTTTTTCCAAAAAATCAAAATCAATGTACGATTGTGTGAAGGGAGGAGAGAGAGTGAAAGAGAAGAGAAAGAGAAGAGAAAGAGAAAGAGAAAGAGAAAGAGAAAGAAAGAGAGAGTTACCCTGGGATGACAATGAGACAACAGATCACTGTTAACAACTGAACATGATTTCTAAGGGTTTGATTTGAAAAAAAATAAGAATAACTCCTAAGATTTTAATTAAATAAGATTTTAATTAGGTGCAGAGTTCAGGTGAAAGTACTAGCTGATGTCTAGAAATGAGCCTAAGTCAGTTCTTAAGTTTATGCAAATATCGATTTGGAGGGCTGCTTTTCATGATTTTCATTATATTCTTAAATTAGTCTGGTTAAGTAAAAAAATAAATAAGAATAGCAAGATCAAATAACTGTTGCTATAAAGCTCCGGCAACTTAAAAACAATGTTTTCTGGGCTATAATTTGCATATCATCAAATTCCTCCATTTTCAATGTAAAATTCAATGATTTTGAATAAAGTCATGCAGCCACCACCACAAGCTAATTTTAGAGCATTTCCAGGGCTTCAAAATATCCTGTACTTGTTTATAGCAAAATTCCCTTAACTTTTTTTTATATTTGGCTGTACCCAGTGACGTTCAGGGGTTACTCCTGGCTATGGGCTCAGAAATAGCTCCTGGCTTGGGGGACCATATTGGTCGCTGGGGGATCAAACCGAGATCCCTTCTAGGTCAGCTGCATGTAAAGCAAATGCCCTACTGCTGTACCATCGCTCTGGCCCCAAATTCCCTTAAGTTTTGTAGCAATTATTCTAGAGTTGAAGTTAAACTGAGAACTAAAAGCTGAGCACTAAAGCCGCAGAAACAGCCTTAGTGTTCAGGACATAATAGTTTTTATTTATAAGCAAGACTGGAATCTCGGGTTGTCATAGGATTTTATGCTACATTTGCCTTGAAAGGGTAAGAAAGTGGGTATAATTGTTAACCTCACAACTCACAATCAAAACTAGAAACGTGACTTTTGGGGGGTACAAATTATAAGAAAATGGTCTAATCTTTTTGAGGGTCAAAAATCTCTTGAAAAAATCCAATAAAACTTAGAGACCTTTTCAGGGGAAGGTGAATATATACCCATTCACAAAATTGTACATACAAATTTTGGGGAGAGATTTCATAAATTCTGTGACCAATGTTAAAGAACCTTTAGGTACATCGATGCCAGAAGAGACTGGCATGTTGACAAAAGCCTTTCTGAAGTCTTATATCTGATTTTATTATCTTCCAATTGTGTGTAATTGAAAGAAGGATTTAGGGAAAAAGGAACTGAGCAAGGTAAAAAGTCCTAACAGGCTACTGTCAACCATTAGTGGTAAGAAATAGAAATTCACATTTTTTTTGGCAATGCTGGGAACTAAACTCAGGGATCCCACATATACAAGATAAGTAATCTGCCACTAAGCTTCATTTCTATCCCTGTGGTTTACAGTGAAAAATTCGCTTGAGATTCACTGTTGTAAAATGAACTGATGGGCCCAAATCTGCTTTTAGAGGTGTCATGGATGTCCTGAAAGGAATCAGAGAAGGGTCTTTAGAGTCTGGAGTAGAGTATAAAATCTCATACTTCCAAAAGTAAAAGTAAGGTTGAAGACAAGGCAGAAAGGCCTTGTTCTTGAGAATAAGAAAAAGAGACATTTGGTTGAAAGGAAAAGAAATACATATTGTTTTTTGCCATTCCAGTTTAACATCCATTTCTTTTGTATGACACTTTTTCCTTCATAAAGAAAAACAAAAATCTTTCCACTGTTTGATTTTGGTAAAATAATACATTTTCTTAATCATACATTCCAACTTTCTTCGATACAAAGATATTCACTGGCTTCTTACATCACCAGAGAATGTTGTACCCACTGTGACAGTGAGCCCAAAAGGACAAAGAACGTGTGTGTCCACATGCTTTAAAGAGAGTGATTTTTTTTTAGATTTAAAGAGAGTGTGCCTGAGATCAGCTACAACCTTTTCCAAATATTGCCATTGCATTATTCACAAGAGAAAATGGGGAGACAATTAAATCACTTCAACTAATTCAGCCAGCAATGACAAAAATATTTGAAATTCTAAACCTTGCATGTAGAAATATTGTGAAATGAGAAGAGAATTATATAACCCATAACTTAAAAAATACATACAGGTTTTATTTATTTATTCCCCCAAAATAAGTAATCTACCACTGTACAGGATCTTACTATCTTGCTCAGCAACATGGGCCATAAAACTATGTTGAAAGTTTATTTCTCTTTATTGACATCTATAAAGCAGATCTACCACAAGGATATTTCTCGTTGCAAAGGAAAACAAGTGTACCGCTTGCTTGATTTTATTTATGTCTTCGCCATCCTTGGTCCTCGAAACAGTATGAGCAATGCAGACATGTTCCCCTTTGTTCTTCCTGTTGTCATAAGATCCCAGTGGCATGCTGGGAAGCATGCTGGGAAGCAATGTCCCACACTCTGTGTTAAGACTTCTTTTTAACACAGAGCTTGTGTAAATCACAAAGTTGACAAATTTCACGGCTTAGTCATGGCTAACATATCGGATTTCATGGTTTGACAGAGATTAACAAGAAAATCATATTAGAGTTACCACTATTAGTAGATTCTTAGATATTTGGTAAAGGGACACCAAGTTATCTCAACTCCTTTGCCCACTGCTTAGCACTCTTGTCCCTAAGATACAAAGCTTCTGAGAATCAAGGGAGAGCAAATGAACATTCCAGGGGTCCTCAGAGTCACCTCGAGGCTATCACAGAGGTGAGCCTGTGCTTAATGGAATCCAGGGAAAGGGCTAACAATCAAGGGCTAAAGTAAGGTTTAGCATTTATGACCTAATTCATAAAAGTGTAGGTCGAAAAAGAACATACCCAGGTTGTACATAACACAGGCATTTCGCCCTAACACCCCGTGCACTAAGGAGAGGAATGAATGATCACAGTTGTTGCTGCTAAGCTATTTTTGGTAAAAATTAAGTTTTCACATCTTTATGAGGAGGCAATTCAGCAGAGGGCTTGTTAAAAGTAGGGGCAGGCGAGCTGACTTCAAAAAGCCTGCTGACTGTGGAGCCATTTGGCCTGAGGGCTCTGCATATCCTTTTTGGGTTTAGAGATCTACTTGCTTGTCTACTTTGCCTAAAAGACAGCCAATTTGTCAGCCATTTACTTTCATTCTCTTTCTCAGGGCTCCTAATGATAAACTCTTCTATCTTCTGGTCTTCAATATCGGCTATCTGACTGGAAACTGAAAATTCACCCAGTCTTGGGCAGATTTTTTCTTCTCTTGATCCTCCTGGGCCTTATAGGATATCCTTAATCAGAACCACATTACTCAGATGGAAGAAGTCCTTGCACAGATGCTGGCAAGATACTAGGGTAAATTAGTTTCAGAACTTGGAAGGTCAGTTTGGGAATAAAAGCTGCAGTTCTCCATTGTGTTGCTTTAAAGAGAGAAAGAAAGGCACGATGCAACTTACCTATGAAAGATTTGTATGCACATCTATGTAAACAACATCAACAAAAATAAAATGTAAATAATGTAGGGGCCAGAGTGGTAACACTAGAGGTAAGGCATCTGCCTTGCAAGTGCTAACCTAGGACTGACCGAAGTTTGATCTTCCGGCATCCCATATGGGCTCCCCCACAAAGCCAGGAGTGATTTCTGAACACATAGCCAGGAGTAACCCCGGAGCATCAATGAGTGTGGCCCAAATAAAAAAAACAAAAATGTAAATAATGTAAACAAACAAAAATTCAAAAGGAAAAGAAGAAAAAAAAGAAACCAGGATTTGAAGAAGTAACAGCCATTTGGGTTAAGAAATACTTTACCTGTTGAGCACAATATTTATGGAAATGAAATGTCCTCAAGTTTTTGGTGTTCTCAGTGTAAGCAATAGCTTTCTCATTTCACCCAGGTAAGTTTTTATAATTTAGAGGCATTCTATATTGGTAAAATAAAAATATCAGATATTACTAATATCAGATCAACTACTACGGAATTCATCTGGGGAAGTAGGGTGCCTTACTCTTGGTGGTTATAGTTTTAAACTCTGCATTATACTAAGCCCTGGAAATTCCCATAAGTTCCACTAAAATGAAGCCCCATATTGCAAAAGGCACCGTTTCCTGGGAGGTGGTGATGAGCTAGACAATAGGACTTACCCGATATGTGAATGTGGATTTCTTTGGCAAGACTTAAAGCAGACAGATAGGATGGTTACAAAGGGGAGAGGGGAGATCAGGGAAACCAAAGACCTAATTCATTTAAGACTGAGAGACCAGCAACAAGATATTCGGAAGGATGAGACTGCTAATGGAAATCTTTCTCCTTTCCAGTTCCACAAGGATAGCCTTTTCTTCTCAAGAAGGGCTAGTCGGGGCCCGGTTCGAATCTCGGTGCCCCATATGGTCCCCCGTGCCTGCCAGAGCAATTTCTGAGCATGGAGCCAGGAGTAACCCCTGAGCACTGCCGGGTGTGACCCCCCAAAAAACCAAAAAAATAAATAAATAAAGAATGGGCTAGTCTAAGAGGTCTGGGGTAATGAACATTTCTAGTACACCTCTGCCTTAAATAACACCACAGGGCAGCTCACAATTACAAAAGGAATGAACTTTTTCATCAAACACCCTCCATAAAACCATTTCCCAGGAAATATAACACAGCATGAAGCTAGCCGACTGCAATTTTCCATCAACAATGAGCATCATGGGGGCACAGGTACTATATTTAAACGATTTTCTTCCAGCTCTTTGGCAAAGCTCTCTCAAGGAACCTGAAAATTGGTCTAAGGTCTCACTCCCCTAGGGCCAGCAGAATTGGAATGTTTAATACAGCTTTGTCTCTTCAACACCCATGTGGAAACCACCAATAAACAAGGCAGCAAAGACCTACAGGCCTAATTGCCTTTTAACTCCACCAAGATGATAAAATCCCAGAGCAAGGAAGGAAAGACTCCCAGGGATTTAACAAGTTTATCTGCTTGCCACTTCAACATTTTCTGTCTGCCTACATTTGAGTGAATTCACCAATAAAAGGATAAAAGGACTTCAGCTTCAGACTCTTTAATATGGCCAAGGAGTTCCATATACAAAACAATGCATGGCCAGCACTAATCAACCTGGTAACTATATTCTATTTCCTGAAAACAATTCTGAGATGTGGAACAAGGGAAAACGAGGTCCCTGACTCATATCTAGAACTAGCTATTTCCCTTCTGTTGACCAAGGTTTACAAATCTTTCCTACAATACAGAAAAGTGTTCTTATAAGGAAACAGGAAAAGCAACTGATCTTTATCAAAAAGCTCAAAATTTGAAGTCAGGGGGATGGTTCTGAGAAAAGTCTTCTGGACTTTTTTTTACATGATTTGGTTGTGACTGTGTTTGGCTGGGAAGGAAATCTAATCAGTCATGTTCTGAGCATCTTCTGCAGGAAATGTACTCCTGTTTCTCTTTTTGTAATTTGTTCTTAAAGCTAACATTTGGATTGGTTTTTGTTGTTGTTGTTGTTGTTGTAGCTATTGTTGATTTGTACCCTACCACCCATCACAAAACACATGAGAATGTTGTGTTTATAGAAGTTCAATTGGAAAAGCACAAAGAACAAAATCAAGTCCTTGGAAGCAGTACAATGAGTGGTAGTGTTCCCAATAGAAGAAATGGAGAGGGATAGATGTAACTTCTTAGGGTAGATCATTTCATAACTTTACTGTACGTGTTCAATTTCTCCTTTAGATGATTATTTTAAACAAATTACTGGACAAGTCAAGAATGATGAAGCTTAAGAAACTATAACATTCTAACAAAATATACTTAAAATGGCATTTAATCATTAAGAACAGGTCAAACAATGCAAAGTTACATAAAAACAATGCTGCAAATTTATATTTGTTAGTGAAAAAGTGTGCAACATATAACATTAGGCCTGAAAAGTAAACTATAAAATATTAATTACATAATTCCATTCTTCTTTAAGAGCTTTTTTAAGAAATACAGAAAACAGTAGCAAAAAGACATAGTTCATTAAAATGTTAAGAATATATTTAACTGGTCCAATTCATTTACAAAGATGAATTATTATTTGAAAATTAATTCTTTTTTAATTATAATTTTTATTTTAATCATAGTGGCTTACATATTGTTCACAGTAATATTTCAGGTACATATTAACATTGAATCAGGGGAATTCCCATCACCAAATTGTCCTCCCTCCACCTCTGTTTCCATCCTGCCTCCCATATCCTCCACTCTCACCCTAGTGGCTGCTAGAATGAGTGGTCCTCTCTGTGTCTAATTTATTACTTAGTGATCTTATAAGTCTTTGGTCTTGGTACCTCAATTACTTCCTCCTCTAATTGGGAGGCGGGACTAGATAGTTCAAGTTCTGTGGTTTTGTTTGGGGTAAAAATCAACTATGCCGACTATGGGCAGAGTCCTTCTAGAGGTTCTCCTCCGTGTTTTGAAAGACAAAGGGAAAAAGAAGGTGAAACACCACAACAGTTCAAAAAGAAGTATCAAATAAGATATATAGTGAGCACTGAAGCAGTAAAGATATGCACCACATGATTGCCATTATCATGAGATAAAAAATATGACAGAGCACAAAAAGGAAGAAGAGAAAAGAAGAAAGAAAAAGTAAATATATAAATTAAAAATGGGCAACTACTTCAATATCCACCCAAAACAAAGAAATGGACAAAAACTAGATAAAAGAAAAAAAGATTATTTTGTGCTTTTTGTCTCTTTCTTTTTTTTTTTTCCTTCTTTCTTTTTCCCCTCCTGCATAGGCACAGTAAATATTGAGGTCATTCGAAACGGGAATCCCCTTGGCCTAAGAGATACAGGTTTTTTCCACTCTTGGAATATATTGTCATGGGATTATCTATAGACTCCTTTCAATTTCACTTACTCTCCCCTTGTTGCTTTTGTGGTGTATGGAAGACTTTTGCTCCGATCAGGATGATAAAAATCAGACCTCTATATCTAGAGATCTTAGTTTCTGCACAGGTCAAGGAGTGTTGAGAATTAATTCTAACGGAAAAGCATTGCCTTTAATATTAATTAAAGCACTACAATCTTAAACTTAAATTCTTTACTTTCCTGGTCAGTGGAAAGAGGATCATAGGTTAAATAATTTTCTGGAAAAATCCAACTCTCCTTTCTCAAGGAAGGAGGCTAGAACAAAGCACTTCAGATAATGTACTCTTGCTTCATCACAACAAATCATTGAAGCTCAAGGTTCTTCTCCAAAGACAGAAGAGTGAATGATGAACACCCAGCGAGCTGCCAATTTCACAGTCCTATTTTCTCAGGTGGCCCAGGATTCCCACTTTCTTTCAATTAGGGTACAAACTCTGAGAAGCCCTCTATTAAGTTGGCCTGTTCCACTCAATAAAACAAGAGCAGCCCTACAGTAGGGTACTTGCCAAACATAAAACTTGAAGCACCATTTTTCCATTAAAATCTCATCCACATTTTTCCTATTGGAATCTGGATAATACACAAATGCTGAAGAAATTTATTTAGAAAAGAATTCTGTTAACACCCCAAACTCCATCCTTCCCTGAATACTGTGCAAAGAAAATGTTAGATTGCATTATGCTAAAATGGAAAAGCAACATCCAAACCAAAAATGATGTGCATTTCACACCAGGCTTTGTGTATATCAGAGCTGATATGTTTCTACACTTATGCTTGTATATCTCTGCCATCTCCCTGCTTCATAATTTTATAATCAGTTCCAGATGTCCTATTTCCTCCATAGCATGAAGCACAGACTTTTGGATCTAGGAGATGTAAGGTTTAAGGGTATGGGCATACAGCGCACAACACCATAAGAAATAAAACAAAAAATTAAGTTTCGCCTCAGACTTTCTGACATGGTATTAAATGAGTTTAATTCACACTTTGGGACTGTTGGTATGTATGCCCAGAAACTCTAGAACATATGTTTCTGCAGGGTGTACTTGCAAAACCATCATGTATTAACTTGATTCTTTGGTTGAAACATCTCTCCACCAATGAGAACTCTGAGACATTAAAGAAAAGTGTCCTGCATTCTATCCTGTGTGTATCAATGGGAGGCAGGTCAACCAAAGCACTCTAATGCTCCTCTCAAAATTCCAAACTCTGTCTCTCGATTACAAAACAGTACACTGAGAGATCAGCTTAATCTCAGATAAACTTCATCTCTTGAGTTCAAAGGCAAATGGCCTCACTATGGATTTCAATAGGAGGTCTCTTTGAAGGATTGTTCTGAAATTCATTAAAGATTTTTCACTGGCTTCACAGACTTCAGCATTAAATAGATAACCTGAGCTCTTCATTGCCCTGCAAAATGACTGTTCACCTTTGAAGCTCAGCAAGTTGGGATTAAGTTGGCTGTTTGCCTTTTACCTTGAAGATGACTGATTCCATTCCATTGATCATTGAACCAATCACCTGGCTTACCGATGATCTTAAATTTATTTCTACTTTTTTATTATATGTATTCTATATAATATAATATAGTATTATATTTATTATATGATTTATTATATATTTATATGACTTTTTAAAAATAATATCTTTAAGCACCACGATTACAAATATGCTTGTAGTTGGGTTTCAGTTATTAAAGAGAACACCTCCCTTCACCAGTACATCCTGACTTCACTAATGCCCTGCATCTCCCTCCTCCCCCATCCTCTACCTGTCTTCGAGACAGGCAATCTATTTCTCTCACTCACTACCATTGTTATGATAGTTGTTAGTGTAGTTATTTCTCTAACTGCACTCACCACTCTGTTGTGAGCTTCATAGCATGAGCCGGTCCTTTCCTTCCAGCCCTCATCTCTGATAAGACATTATTGCATAAGACTCCTTTAAAATGCATATCCTTTCATGGAATCACCTTGTGAATATTTGTACTTTTGATGTTATATTTGATACACTGCTCCTCCTCCTCAACAACAACAAAAAGAAAAAGAAGAAAAGGAAAAAGCCTCCAATTTATTAGGTTAAAATATAAGTGTAGAGTTAGATATTATAACGTGTAAAGAGCTGGCCTTACACAAGGCAAGCCTGAGTTCAATCCCCAGCATCCCACATGGTGCCCTGAGCCCCATCACGAGTGATTCTTGAGTGCAAAGCTAGGAATAAACCTTGGGCATAGCCTGACGTGGCCCCAAGAAACAAAAAAAATAAGGCATAATAATCTCCAACTAACTTGAAAACCCTGTGGAGATTTCTAGATGCATAAAACTGATTTTCACGTTCTGCTATGAATTTCCCCTAAAACACGCTATGGAAACTGAGAAATCTCATCAGATTTGGAGCAGACTCTGGGGTGCTTTTCACAGTGACTCTGCACATTCCAAATAGGGCTCTGCATAAACATACACACCGGTCTTCAGCCCTCACCCTTTAACCCCACAGTTTGCTTCCTGTGCACCCCATAATCGAAAACATCTTCTCTTCACAGGTATATGGTCTTGGATTTGTCACGGTGAACGGGAGACTTTACAAGGCCAATAAAATGACAGCTGCACAGAGAGGATGGAGGGGACGGAGCGGACAGGGGTGGCTTTTACTGACTGAAACAACACTGCCTTTAACTCCCTGGGATCAGGAACTTGAAAGCACTCCGATTCACTTAGCCCTGTGTTTGTCATAAAGTTAAGGCTAATCAGATTTCCCCCCAACTTGCAGCCCTATCTTAAATCCCCAAGCTTCTCCTATGCAAACTTAACTGATGGAAGATGTGATTATGCCTTCTCAGGTCATAAATTCTAGATATTTATAACATAACTGTTGTCATTTAGGTCAATTAAGATGCTTTTACTGGCTTGAAACAACCACCTATGGGGCTTGTCCAATACCATGACAGTAAGTGGTTTATGACCATTTGAGTGATTTTATCTGATGCTCTATGAAAGATAGTCACATTCAAAACTGGTCAGAATGCTCCTGATGCTGTTCCCCACCATAGGATCACCCATAGCTGCACCCATTCACATCCTGTACCTGGAAGCACAGTGCCACTCCTTATCCCTAAAAGCCACTGTCTGGATCCAAAAGATCCCTAAGAACTGGTTTCTTTGATCACCTTTTCTTCTCAAAAACCTGAGAGGAAGATAGATAACACCTCCTGAGACACTGTGATAAAACTCTTAAGTGGGAGGCTGTCCAAACACCCAGCTGAGAAATGCCAGGCTTTTCTATACACATAGCATAGCCCTGGAGACAAGTGGGTTGTTCTTTTCCCAGGGTGCAAACCACTTCTTTATGAAAGGCAGAAAGATCTGAGGGGAGTAGGGGCAGCAAAATAGAATGGAATATAGTTGGGAATGTTCTAGCACTGGCTTTGGCTCTTTTTTTTAATAGTCTATCATTTATCCATCACCATCTCCCTCCTGTTTTCTCTTTGTTCAATAAGGCCCCATGAGCACTTACTATAGATAGTCCAGGCACTGTGCTAAAGTGATTTCACATCAAGGAACTTCCAGACTGGCTGTTGACATACTCTTGAAAAGAAGGAAAGAAGAGAAAGAAAAGGAAAGAAAAGGAAGGAAGGAAGGAAGGAAGGAAGGAAGGAAGGAAGGAAGGGAAAAGAAAGAAAGGATATGTCATATGGCATACAAAGCTAGTAGTATGTAGATGTATAATAACTATAATTTATTTTTCATTTTTTAGGAGGGAAGTTTGGGCCATACCAGGTGTTGCTCAGGGTTTACTCCTGGTGAACTTGCGGTATCATATGGGTTACTAGATATCAGACATAGGCACTAGGGTAAAAGAGCTCTACCCACTGTACTGTACTGTACTGTCATTATAGCCTCAGAACTATTATTTTTCTCACTCAAATCTGTTAGATTGCCTGCGTCTATACTTGGCATTGTAGAATACACCCAAGTGCAAATTCATAAACGACAGTTAGAACACAGTATTTCTGATTACTTTGAAACTATATATTATGTATTGAAGAAGAACCATTTTATAAAAGCACCATTTTGGAGCTGAATCAGAAATGGATACCTCAGATACAACTGAATCTGCAAGATTATAGGTCACATATTACTTTGAATTTTGTGTGTGTGTGTGTGTGTGTGTGTGTGTGTGTGTGTTTTGTTTGTTTTTGGTTTTTGGCCCCACCTGGAGGTGCTCAGGGGTTATTTCTGTCTCTGACCTCAGAGAAAGAGTCATTTCCTGCTGGGCTTGTGGTACTCTATGGTATGCTGGGGATTGAATTTGGGCCAGTCATGTGCAAAATAAATGCCCTACAAGCTGTACTATGGCTCTGGTCCCTTAATTTGCTTTTTAAATTGTTTTTGATTATGATAATTGGACCAAACTTGGTTCAAATGAAGGTGTATATGAGGGTGAGCAACATCTGTGAGGAGGAAAAAGAATATTAATATGAAAATATACTACAGCAACATCAGCACATGAGATGAGGGAAATGCTAGCTTCCTGCAATTTCCTGAGGTTAGCTGAATAAATATATTCAGAGACCCCAGTGCAGAAGGTATAAGTGTTGAGCAGGTAGTCAAATAGTTTCTCAAAACAATCAACAATGGCGAATTTTCTACAGTGTTTATGTTACTGTTACAAAAATTAACTACTCAGTATTACTTGTTTGTTTATATACTACCTTGCTCCAAAAAGGGATTAAAGCAAATAATACAAATAGAAGCGTCTCATATTACCATTGAAGGGAGAAACAGGGGGCTTGAGTTACACCTACCATGCCAAAAGATTATAAGTAAGACTTGGATATTGCTGACAAAACTCATTAGCATTTCTAAAACAGAATGCTTTGATTTTACATATAATTCTCTGGCTTCTATCTGAAAGAGGAGTGGAGAACCCATTTCTAGAGGAAACCTGGAAACTGAACTTAGTCAGCTACAAACATTTCCAGATTTAAAATTCATGCTCTGGTGTGATCTTTATCCCTAGATGTGTATTCTCCTGTATTTAAATCCTGGAATAGTATAAGAAGGTGGCACAGTGCAGGAAAAATATCACCTCTCCTGCCTGACTTACATAGCCAATTTCACTACTTGGGTGACCCATTCATTGAACCTTTCCATACTGCAGGGTCATCATCCGAAAATGTAGATATTGGTAGTACTCACTTTAGAGAATTATTATAAAGATTGTAAGAATTGATACACACAAACAGTGCTTGACACACATTAAGACTCTGAAAATGTTTGCTATAATTTATTTTCTAGTCCTCTGTTATGCATACAGAACCTGAGGACAGTAGCTGGGGAAAATTTCTCTCTTTTTATGAATAATTTTTATTTTGACCGAAGTGGATTACAAATCATTCACAGTAGTATTTTAGGTACATAGTGACATTGAATCAGGGGCATTCCCACCACCAATGTTGTTTTCCCTCCACCTCTGTTCCCAGCATGCATGTCATATTGCTCCTCCTTTGTCCCCCAGGCTGTTAGTATAAGTGGTCCCTTCTGTGTCTAGCTTGTTGTAGAGTGGGTATCGATTCTGTTGTCATTGGTTTTGGATTTGGTGTTTAAGTCTGATCATTTTTTATTTCTACTCAATGTTCATACGACTGTTTGGTCTTGGTGCCCTTTTTCTCTCTCTCCCTTTATTTTCGCTTATAGTTAAAATCATGATGACCAAAAGGAGAAAAATTGGGAACATTTGAGTTTGAAACCTCAGAAAGATTAGAGAATGTGAGATAATTTTATTTAAAAATGTTAGAAGCAGACTCTGCAAGAAGCACAACCAATAGGTGGGATTTAGACAGAAAAACAAGTTTAGACTAACGCCATTGTTTGTCACTTTAGACAATGGCAAACAACACTCCATCGTGAAGCTAAAGTAAAAAAAATGCAATAAATATTTAATAGAGGAAAAAGAACTCATTATCTGGGAGTAGTGGAAAATCCAGAGAAACTGTCTGAGGGTGGGGTGGGGGCTTTTGAGAGGTATATGAAAATTGGGCAGAGGAATTTGAACCTGGAAGGAACTGGCAATCTATCGTCAGGGGAGGGACACTCAAAAGTGGTGTTTCAGGGAAGGGACCCAACTGAGGGTTAGCTGGGAAAGTTCGGAGTCCAGACACCACCAAGAAGCCACCAGAAGGTGAGGTGATGTGGTTCACTGAAGTCTAGGGAGACCTAAGAAGAAGTGGTGATGGGAAAGGTGCTGCCTAGGAAAATTGGACAGATTGGTCAGTGTTTAGTTATCTTAGTCATGAAGTGGGAATGCACAGAATCCAGAATCCAGAGTTCCCTAGAATGGATGTAAGGTAGCACTGGCCTTTAACAGCTTTAGCTCAGGACCTGATTCAATGTATGCTTAGCTTTCGTTATTGAAAAATAGAATCAAGAACAACTACTTTATATGGATAAAAAGAATTTAGCAACTTGCCTGGCTCATGACAAGTTTTTAGAGCAATCCTGGATCATTTTTGCTTCCCTCTTCAAGAGGCAACTTTAGCATTTCATATAAGACAGGACTGTTTCAAAGACCAGTCAGGCATCAGTTTGAATGGAGAATAATTTACTTTTTCCACTTTATTACTTTCTTTCCCTACTATTTCACCAAGGAAATCAAGCCATTCCAAAAATATCAGTCCAAAGAAAAAAAATGGTAATAACTTCGCTTTATTTAAAAGAAAGAGCTTAAGTTATTTTTAAGTACTTAACACTTTATTTCATAAAAAGGAGGAAAAAAGAAGACACTGTACCAGTGATTACCTGCCCATTTTGAGTCTTGTCAGCAACACAAAGGCTTAAAGCAAAGCTAAATCCCAGGGGCATTAGCCCTTTAAGCCCCTGTGTTCACTCAAGGGGGTGGAAAGGCATAGCTGCATTTCTACAGGAGGTTCCCGGTGGGTTCAGAAAACTTTTAAAGAAGTGCCCTATCAATCTAGGTAGAAATGTTCTGAAGAATGTAATGTGAGAATCATGTTGTTTTAGCTTCTGAAAATTGTTTCTCATCTACCTGTTCCTAAATTCCATTTTGATGATGCAAATTGCAGAGGGAAAGAGAGAGAAGGCATGTATGACTTACTAAATCTGGAATGAAATTCCAAGAAGTAGGTTAGGGTCTTTGGACCCTTTTCATGAGCTTCAGAGCATTGGCCACTCTGCTTGGTTTTGAAGCACTGGAGAGTTTTTAAGGAAAAAATGTAAAATAAAAAATTAAATCAGGCAAAGTGGCCCAACACTGTTCATCAACCAGCCTGTCAGCCAGCACTGATAGAAGACTTCAGACTCTAGGAAACCAGCAACAGAGAAACTATGGGTAATTTCCTCAATTGTGAAGTAGAGGCTTTCATCTTTTGACATTCTTAGGACAGAACCTGCCTTTTGGGTCAGCAATAGAAAACCACTGGACTCGTGCTGAATTTCAATCACTTTATTCTGTGCAATGTTTGGACAATGGTAACCTTTTCCATACTTTGCACATGTAACTAATGTTATGGCATAAATGAAATTTTGCTAGCTTTCCTTCCTTCTCTATTAAATACTACCCAAGCAAGTGATTACTTTTCTTAAAGAAGGAAATAAATGATGTTTCTAGATATTTTTTGATAAGGCAGCATTGGAAAGGTACCTCCAACAGATATGTGGTACAAAAAGTTGCTCTTGTTTTGCCAAAAAAGAGGCCTTTCTCTCCCACAACGTATCATAAAACTTCACAACTTGACATTAGTGCACAAGAGCATAAGCTTATGATCTCTTAGACCAGAAGCCCAAAAGAACCACTTGTTATTGATTAAATAGCATCCCCAAATCTCAAATCTAAATCTTTAAATTGGTACACAGTGTGCCATATGATTAAACAGACTAAAACATTTGCATTTCTATGAACATTTTATTGTCATTTATCAGAGTGATTCTGTAAGTATTAGCTATTACTATTAAAGTAAAATCAAGAAAATCACCCCTGGTCAATGTATGCAAATTCTTCACAGAAGAGAAATAACCTCTGAATAAGATGGGGACAAATACAATTTTTGCTTCATCTCCTTACTATTGGATCAATCGTTTGCTTTAGAAACTTCTTTTCTTTAGCTCTATTTAACAATCCTCCTGAGCCTGGCAAATCAGATTGGTCATATTGTCACTTTAATGCATGGGAGCTATAAATGAGTAGGCAAGATTAGTGGGTAGACAAATGACTTGAAGTCATGGAATCAATGGGAAATGCCAAGACCCTTGAATACCTTTTAGCTTAACTGTTTGCTGTATAGATACCAAGGGGAGACTTTTCTTGCCTCAGGCCACAGGTCAGGCAAAGGACAGAGACTGGGCTCAAATCCTTAGTCCCAGGCTTTCTGGTCACTGCCATTTTTAATTCAGGAGATTAGCTGTTCCCTGGAGTTTGAATAGAACTTGATTTTTAAAACATCTTGATGTGCTGGGGGGAAAGGAATAGGGAAATTTATAGTAACACATATTCCCTTCCTTCCTTCATCCTTCTTTCCTTCTTTCATTCCTTCTTTTCTCCCTTCTTTTCTTCTTCCTCCTTTTCTTCCTTCTTTCTTCCCCCTCAAGAAATGTTCCATTGTCTTCACTTTTCCAAATATTTGAGGATGTCATGTATAATACTTTATAATGAAATATTTTATAAAATATAGCCTATTTATTAGAGCATTCTGTTGTAATATAGCTATGTCCTCATTTTACTTCCTCAATAAAGCGTATTTTTTGCAAGTGGGGACTCACAGGCCAGTCCTTTATTCAACACAATATTGCTCCTCCCACCCAAGTTGCCAACACATGAGTTATTGTTTAAATTGACAGAAACATTAAGGACAACATTAAGCACATGGAAGTTCAATAGGTATATTAAGAGTAGAGGTTGAGATATTCCCACAACTAACCAGCAGTCTTGCTTAAAGTATAGTATATTATGCTAACAGTTTCTTCTTCTGTTTTGTTCATGCTGGTCTCTACATCTAGAAGGCCCTAATCTAGGCTATTCTATTTTTTTTTTCCTGAGTGCATTTTTGCTGCCCATTCATAGTTTAAGATCTAAGCTGTTTTGTCCATGGAACAATATCAGATTTGGGGGTGGGTTTTTGTTAGGGGATGAGCTTCTACAAGGCCATAGATGTGCAGCTGTGGTACTGTGGTGTCTGTTATAAATTCTGATACCAGGAATTGCAGACAGGAGAGCTGCCAGGCATAAACTTCAGCAGCATCAGAACTTTTATTAGTGCATTTAGAAACCAGGGATTAAGTTTTTTTTAACAATTAGTTTATTAAAGCATCTTCATTAAAAATCGTTCACGCTTGACTTTTAGTAATACGATGTACACCACCATTAATAAAGCATTTTAAAATCCTCTCCATTTCTCTTATATACCCTTAGACGAAGATGAAATAAATCTTAGCCTATAGAAAAGATGTCGTGTAGAATTTTTGCTACAATATCAATCTTTGATCATCTATAATGAAAGATATATGGTTAGGCCTACACTGTTCAGTGTTCACTAGCTCGCAAACTATAACAAGTATGGTTAAGAAACCAAAGTAAATTTTAATTTAGTTTTAATTAATTTAAATTAAAACAGTCACTTTTGGTTAGCACATATCTATATGTAAACACATAAAATACTTTCAAAAATTTTGTGTAGTTTACTTCTTGTTATTATTGTTTTTGATATTTTCTATTTTGATGCCTTTGTAAAAAATAAAGTAAAAATATTTACTTCTTTATTATTCTAAGAAGATGAAGACCATATCAGCCTCCAAACCAACAGGCAGAAGTTTTGTGAGGGCTGAAATCTCTTAATTTTTGTCCTAAATTTCAAAACTGTCATGGGAAATATTTGGGAAAAGGTGATTGAAGAGAAGATGAAAAGCCAAAACTTCCTACATGAAAGCTGAGCCAGAAACCTGGCCGTTAAGAATATTTTCTCTCAGAATAATGAATTAGTTGAATCCAACATGACACTGAAAGGAAAATTAAAATGCTTGAAGAGCAGGTTGTGGATTTGAACTACCATGTAATAGGATTCTTCCTTGGGATTTAAAGGCTCTGACACATAATACTTTGTAGAGAGGGTCCTGTAGGACTGCTAAAATCTGGACACCCTGGGCCATTTTTATATGGGGAATTTTAATATAAAGGGAGTTGAAACCAGGAGCTTGCATGTTTAGAAGTTCCGACATTTGGGACTAAAGAGTCAGAGTGGAAGCAACAAGAAAATGAAGCAGATGAACAAGGACACACAGGAACAGTGTAAATTCTCCTTCTGCCTAGAGAAAGTTAGTCTCCACGCTTAAAGATGTGAACTAACACCCTCCTAATAAAACAAGAATTCATTATATACACTTCCAGACCCACAAGCTATGCTGCACGTTGAGCCAACATGCAATATATATTGTGAAGCTTAATATCAGAAAGGATGCCAGGTCTGTGGGGTGAGGGGGAGGCCACAGCCCCGCTGAGACCATCAGAAGCCACTGAATTGTGAACTCTGGATGGCTTGGACTGTTTCTACTTTGATGCCTCGATTGGGAGGAAGGGGAGAGGCTAACCCCAAAGGGACTCTAAAACACCAGAAATAAAGGGAATGAACCTGAAACACCATGAAATTTATAGTGATTTGGAGAGCACTTTGGGTAAAGTTAGCTTATGATTTCAAGCTTTCCTGGTAATATTCCTAGAAGAATTCATCAAATTTTCTTATTGAAGATTTCCTTGCATGTTGCTACTTTTTTTGATTCTACTTTAAATGGACAAATAATCCTAAAAACAAACATTATCCAATTAAGCTCAGAAAGTTCTGAAATCAGGACTATCTGTTCTCTGACGAGTTATTATCTTCAACAACCAATGATAGTGCTAGGCACCATGCCACGGGTTGGGTTCACAATGGCAAAACATTTAGATAAGGTACTTCTCAAGGGGGGATAGTCTACTGAACACAGGCAGACATGCTAACAAATAAATAATTTACATGGTGATGAGTGTTACCAAGAGTACAAAATAAGAGGATGTGATAGAGAAGAGGGAGAGAGGATCTCTAAATGGTATGGATGAAAAGGTTTACTTCTAGCAGCAACAGCTACGCTGAAATCAATATGATTAGAAAGAGATAGGTCTTGTGCATTCTTTCTAGGGATAGGAGATTATCATGGTGGCAATAAACTCATGTCATGTGGTGGGCAAGGTGGGGAAGAAAAGGGTTCTAGGAATATAAAGAACCACAGCAGAGTAGTAGGAGAAGAAGTAGAAAGGGGATTCAGGGCCAAACCAGCGAATCCCTCAAAAGAGTGACAGTAAGGACTTTGGACTGTTTATGCATTAAGACCATGCTCTTAATTCTTATTGTCAGCAAAGGCAGTTTTTTTTTTTTTACTTTATTGCTAATATTCATTGCTGAGATGACTCTGACCTAATGAGTTTCCCTCAAAGAAAGGGAAGATTATATTGTTGATTTTTGTTCTATAAATTGCGAAGGAAACACATTCTTAGAAGAACTAACTATATGCCATATGTCTCTGCCATCAAAGACATTACCATAGGGACCTCACAGACCTACGGCCTCCCTAGGGGCCATATACTCAACTTGGGTAGGCCTAAACTCTTTGGCAATCGTCCCTGAGTCTGCCTCTAAGTTGTATAAAACAATGTTTTGCCTCCTAGGCCATTGGGAAAAGACTATCAAAATTGGTGTGCCACATGAAAATGAAATCAAGAGTAAAATATCAGGACATCTGGAACGTGATCTAGATAACGCTGGAGAATCGAAGATTGGTAAGTCACGTACCATAAAAATAAGAAAAAGAATCATGGCAGTAATGATCAGTTTGCAGGAAAAAACTAGATGGAAAGAATTTGGAAGGTAACAACTTCCAGATGGTTCTAGTGGTGAAGATAGCTATATATAGAGAAAGAGGGGCTAATTAGTTCCTGGTCTGAGGCCCCAGTTTCTGTTAAGTGAGTGATTGTCTCATGGTGGTTTAGTTCACTCTGAGGGGACACACACCACATCTCAAGCAAATTAAGTATTTGGTGTTTTGTTTTGTTTTGTTTTCCCAAGCAATGGGAATTACCCAACCTTAATACAATTAATTAAGACTCAATGAATGTTTAATGTAGTTCTGGTGCTTAGACCAGGGACACAATGGCCTTTTTGTTTTGGCCAAGGCTCCAAATATTGGGCAAAGGGAGAGCGACTGAAAGAGAGCAAGGGTGAGTCAATAGCCTTCCCCCAAAGGCTAAGATGCACAAATTGGTTTCCAAATGTAACAGCCAATTCTGTGAAACCCAAGAGATTGCCCTAGAAAGCGGCTGTGGACCCTCTAAGAGGAACAGAAAAATAATTGCCTCACGCCTCCAGCTTGGCACGGAAAGTTACAGGCTAGTCTTTCAAACACCCTCTCCAACACTCAAGCTTTGCCAACTAAATGGACCATCTTAACAGGGCATGTTCAACCGATTCATTTGATTCTGCTTATTTTCAAGTCAGAAGCTCAGCGGGCAAAAGGTTTGAGAAAACCAGGAGAAAGAGTGACTGGAATTTTTTTCTAGAAAACTGTAGCCATAGATTGCCTTTGGCCAGATATCAACCGAAACCTGAATGATGTGATATTTTTTTTTTGTTGTTAGTTTGTTTTGGGACAACACCCTGCGACACTCAGGGGTTACTCTTGGCTCTGTGTTCAGAAATCATTCCTGGCAGGCTCCTGGAACCATATGGGATGCCTGGAATTGAACCTGGGTTAGCCGCGTGCAAGACAAATGCTGTACCACTGTGCTATCGCGCTATCGCCCCTGCTTTCTGTGTGTGGAGATTTGTTTTCTTTTTTCTTTTTTTTTTTATAGCTGCAGAGTCTACACTATTATCTCTTCAGAGAATTCCACAAAGAACAAAAATTTAAAGTACTTCTGTGTGTCCTCTGTGCAGTGTTCATGGAAATCACCTCATCCAATTTACACAATAGCACTGAATGGTTGGCTTCTTACCATCATGAACGGATCACATGCAGAAGCTGAAGGGTTGAGATAGGTCCAATGTCTCACAGTTAGCCAATGGAAGAATTGTAATTTTAACCAAAGAAGCCCAACCAGGGAGCTGCACTAACTCTTACTCACACATTACACTGTGCTGAGTTACTCTTGAGATGAACTCCTGCTGGGTGGGCGAGCTAAAATAATTGGTAAAATAGCTGACTATTTCTACATGCACACTAGTAAAGAAAGGTTTAGCTTTTAATCTGGAGAATAAATGGTTGCATGATCCTTTTACATGCCAATCTGAAGAGTGGGCAAATGCATACAAATGGATATATAAAACAATGGCTCTCCATCCCAGTCAAGTTGAACCTGATAACTAGCTGATTGAAAGAGTAGAAGCTAGGGGATTAGAGGTATGCATGATTCTGAGATACAGGTCATTTATTTTTCTCAAATCTGATTCTATTCACTTGTAACATACTCCTTGGAGGCTATTAGTTCTAGGAAGGTAAAGTGAAATGTAGTAAGGAAGTAAGAACTATTGGCTCAAACCCCCATTTATTCATTTTCTTAAGTTTGATTTCAATGGAAGCCCCAAGTATGGTACAAAGGTATTTGGTTTGGTCGTGGATTACTTATCCCTCCACTAACCTCTATTCTATTGGACTTTTTATGACTTGAGCTAATTGCACTTATTACCTATACTAAAGATATGATCCATCTACATAATCACTGCCTTCTATTTTAGGGCTGGTATGATACAGGGATATTATGAGCCAATATCATATCCATACTAATTAGCAAAGATCTTTAATATATTTTTTTAGAAATAAGAAAAGATCAGAAATGAAGTCCGTTAGCTAGATAAGTTATTAAGAGGCTATAACGTTATAAGAGGTCACTAGTCACAGTGACAAAACCAAGACAAAAATATGAACATCCAAATATCGAGTATGTGAGCATCACTATTTTATCATCTGGTACCTGTATTTTCTGAATACTCACTGTCTATATCATAACTTCTTGAACAGTGGAGTCTGAATGGTATGGACACCAAACATCTGACAAGACTAAAAGTTTTTGAATTTGCAACCAAAGTCTAATTCAAAATCAACTGTGTAATAATTCTAATGTATTTCTAGAAGTTCTCACCCAATGTTGCATTTTTGGGAGAGGAGAAAAGGGATAGAGAATGCACTATATCTGCCATTTAACTTCCCGTGTTTGTGGGTTCTAAGATAATAGCTGATGTCCAATACATTGCCTGGAGAAGCATTCAATGAAAGAGATAGATGAAAGTATGCAATAACAAATTCAGGGAAGATGCTGAAGAATCAGGGACATTGCAACAACATTGCAACCATCTACTGCAAAGAAGGGACAGTCTCCATAATGTGTTAAATGAAAAAATAAAATTGGGAAGATACATAAAGAAGTGAATCCAGCATTATCGATATACTAGGCTTCAAGAACATAGAACCTATGAAGAAAGAACTCCTATGAAGAAAGAAAAACATAGGTTTTTCTATCAGATCTTGTCTTAGTTCAGGACCAATATCTCAGGACAGAAACCAGAAAATTCTGCACTGGAATTCTTCTACATCTTCAACTCAGCATATGTCCTTGTTGAGTAAGTCCTTTGTCTTCTATGGTTTTTTACCTTGTTGGGGTTTTTAATAAAACCATCCTTACTAGACTTCTGGAAAGCTTATTATTGTGTTTTAGTAATGAAATATTCTCAAGAAATATAAACAATTCTAACTTGTACTCCTATCACCTATCAACCTTAACTAAAAGATTCTTTCTTTATCTATTCATCATATAAATATTAACACACTCAATCTACAGAGCAACCCTGAGTCAGGTACTATTATCTTCCATTTAACAGACAAGGGAGGCAAGGAGCTGTAACCTTATAAGCTTGACCAAGTCACCAAGCTACAAATGGCTACTTGGGATACCCAAGTAGGCAGTCTAAATCCATATGAGGGGTCCACAGAGGTGGGCACAGAGGTGTTTGCCTTGCAAGCAGCCGATCCAGAACCTAAGGTGGTTGGTTTGAATCCCGGTGCTCTATATGGTCCCTCATGCCCACCAGGAGCGATTTCTGAGCAGATAGCCAGGAGTAACCCCTGAGCACCGCCGGGAGTGCCCCCCCCCCAAAAAAAAACAAAAAACAAAATAAATCCATATGAGCACTTGGTTACCAGGATCCTGTATTCTAGTTGTACCCTGAAGATGCAAATTGTTTTTTCATCAAAATTTCTGCATGTTTCAGAACTCGGGGACAGCACATTTTAGTACCTTAAACTTAAAACAACAACAGCAGCAGCAGTAGCAGCAGCAGCAACAACAACAACAACAGGTGAGTTGAAGTTCTGAATAAATTTGGCAAAGAAGTGTCAATGTGGTTCACTGAACTCAAAAGAACCAGAGTATAAGATGCTGCATGCTCACCAACAATAGCATCTGTGGTACAATCAAGCCGAGATAACATGGTCTACACATCTGTAATTTGATTCCATGAAAAGCATGAGATGTACAAAAGACGAGAGTAATATTTCTCACCTTGGAAATCACTGACTCATAAGACTATTTTCTGAACTCTGTCCTGTGTCTTATCATTCTTCTCGGACCATAGTTTTATTTATAGAAGTAATGAAGATAAGTTTTTAGTACTCGGAGACTGAAATTTTACACAGTACCTCATTTAACCTTGGAACAACACACTGAGCTAGATATGTTGTTCTGTTTTTAAAGTGATATGCGTAGCCTTCATTCCTCTATTATTTATTTCTCTAACATTTATTTCTCTATCCATCTGCACAGCCCTAAGGCATGTTGGCACGAGAACTAGGGCTACAAAGAGGAATAAATTCAATCTGCCCCTGCACTCATGGATGCTAATCAAAGATAATCTGCAAACAATGGCAAAGTAACAGAGATGAGGAGTGAGGAGGAGAAGCAGTGATGTGAGGAAAGCATAGAGTAAGGGTGTCTTCCCAGACATAAGCCAGAGAACCTTTGAGAAAGCCGAGGGTGGGCAGAGGCCAAGATAAAATGGGTCCTGGAGGTGAAGTGGGGTGAAGGATAATACCAAGTGGACTGATCCAAGTAATGGAAAGAGCATGTGTATAGACTTGGCAGTAAAAATCATCAATAAATAAAAAATCTTCATGGGGTAGTTCTTTCCTGTCTTATCCATGGCTAACCAGCTGTTCTGAGAGAGAAGAACATATGCAGACTGTTCTTCTTAATCTGTCAATTTGCCTGCTTTATTTTGCAGTGGAGACATCTCGAGCACTGCTTGAGGGAATAAATGCCCACTCGGGCCAGGGGATGTGATAATGGGGCCACCAATTATTCTTCAGGAACTAATAAAGTCACTTTTAGTGATGTGTATGGGCCTTAGACTATATACTATATATATATATATATATATATATATATATATATATATATATATATATATATACACACACACACACACACTATACCTGGTTATGTTTAGGGACTCAAGAATTACACCAGTGATGCTCAAAGGGTCTATAGAGTATCAGGGATGGAAATCAGAGCCATAGGCATGTCAAATGTGCACTCCAGTCCTTTTCTTTAAAATAATATCTTTACTTAAGCACTATGATTACAAACATGTTTGTAGTTGGATTTCAGTCATAAAAAAGAACATCTCCTTTCCACTCAAGCACTTTTTCTAGTTGCTCTGCCCTATTTCCCTCTCATGATGACATATTTAAGAGTGAGAAAATACATAAAGTCAAAAGAATCAGAAATTCACTAATTTTTTACAATTATTTTGTATTCTAACAACCATAGAGAAGTCTACACACAACTTAACAGTACTCCATTAAAAAAAATCAATCTAGGGGCCCGGGAGATAGCATGGAGGTAAGGCGTTTGCCTTTCATGCAAAAAGGTCATTGGTTTGAATCCCGGTGCCCCATAAGGTCCCCCGTGCCTGCCAGGAGCAATTTCTGAGCATGGAGCCAGGAGTAACCCCTGAGCACTGCCGGGTGGGACCGAAAAACCAAAAAAAAAAAAAATCAATCTAGTGATTAGGCCTTTGCTGTCTTGAGTAGGCTGTTAGTTCCTGAGGAATTTCTCCTTCTTTTGGTAACTGCCACATCATAGGTATTGAATTTACACCAATTTGGTGTAATAAAACATGCAAATCATGTATGTTTGGCGACATTTTATTTAAATATTTTTTAAATGTCTACATGCAATGTGCCAGGCCTAGATCCTTAAGGCTGGAGCATAAACTACCAGGTGAAGTGCTTGCTGTAATAAAACTGACATCCTGTCTCAGGAACAATTCACCTATTTCTCTTTTAACCTTTCAGGCAAAAGCAATACCTTTTAAGGCATTTTTTCCTTGCTTCTTTTTTTCTTTTGTTTTTGTTTTTGGTTTTTTGGGTCACACCCGGTGACTCTCAGGGATTACTCCTGGTTATGTCTCAGAAATCTCTCCTGGCTTGGGGGACCATATGGGACCCCGGGCCTCGGTCAGTCTTAGGTTAGCACATGCAAGGCAAACACCCTATGGTTTGTGCCACTGCTCCAACCCCTCCTTCTTTTATAACTAATATAGAGATAAATCAGACAGTAGACCTATATGGTTTGCTATAGGCTAGAAATCCAGGGAACCTATTATTCCAAAAGAGCTCCTCTGGATCTGGTGAGGTTGTCAGCACTTATCAAATGTAGTTGCAAACTCTGACTTCGCCTGATTTTGCACAAAACATAGAATTCAGGTTTTGTTTTATTTTGTTTTGTTTTACTGAGGGTTTGAAAAGTGGTTAAAAACATTTAGGCCATGGAATAACACATACATAGATGGCTAAAAAAAAAAAACATTTTCATGCCACAAATAAAAGACAAAAGTTGAACTAATCTATAGTCTTGGAATATTACATTCTATGTATCCATGTATTTTCTCAGAATATTCTACCCACTATCTCAAAGCCACTTGGGCTATGTGTATCCACACATCCCTTTTCGTGGTGTTTATTGGGACCAGCTTGCTCCATGTCTGCGATGTGGCCTGATTCTACCTTTTAAATAATGTCGGTCCTGACTGTAACATAATCCTGGCTGAGATTCACAAGCAAGATGTAATCTTGACAAGCCATTTGGAATTTCTTCACAAAAAATGTAAAAGCCAGCATTCTTCCAGAGGAATGAATCAGTCTGATAAAAACGTCTACAGAGGAAGCCTAATCAGTTCATATGAGAACTTGTCAGAAGAATCCCTACTTGAATGGTAAGATTAAACCATCTCTATAAATTGTTATTGGAAGAGAGCGTGTCTTCTCAGCAGACCTGCTCATTTCCAGTTAGAAATTTTGTTTTCCATTTCTCTGCCCTAAAATCCTGGCGAAAGCTGTAGGTAAGAAATTAGCAACAAAAGCAGAGAGAACCATCACTTTTCTCACTGGTAGTAGCTTGCTTTTAACTTTATTTATTTTTGTTTGTTTGTTTGTTTATCATTTTGGTAATCCTGGTGGCACTCAGGGGTTACTCCTGGGTCTGCACTCAGAAATAGCTTCTGGCATGCCCAAGGGACCAAATGGGATGCTGGGGATCGAACCTGTGTCTGTCCTGGGTCGGCCATATGCAAGGCAAATTCCCTACTGTTGTGTTATCTCTCTGGTCCCTGCTTTTAACTTCTTAAAGCAGGAGAGTCATTTCCCTGTTCCCAGAGAAATTCTCAGGCAATTATGAAAACAAAATCCTGCTCTTTTTTAATTATTTCTTATTTCTAAACATCCCTTTTCTGACCTTTTATCCAGATAATCACCCATTGATTATTTCAAAGACGTATTAATATATTTAGACATTCTTTTTAAGATATTTTTCAGGTTAGAATAATGATTTGTGTCATTTAAATGTTTATTAATATGTGTGCTGAAATCATATCACTATGAGGGAAAAAATTTTCAGATGAATTTTGTGATATTATTTCAATCAATTAATGTGAGTTTGGGAGAAGGAACAATGAGGAACCACAATATCAACAGGTAGTTTGCCAAATAAGAAGCTGCTTCATTCATTTATTCATTACTTTATTTTAATTTTTTTCAGGCCACACCCAGGGCTTTCATGTGTTACTCATGACTCTGCACTCAGAAATTGCTCCTGCCAGGCTTGGGGCACCATATGGGATATAGGTTGCAGGGGATTGAACCCAGGTCCATCCCGAGTCTTCAGTGTGCAAGGCAAACACCCTATCAGTCCCTCATCCATTGCTTTAAATAACAAGAATTTACCATAAAGTGTTTTTTTGTAATTTTTTTCAATACTGTTATCTTCCATTCTTTCTCACAACAATCCTTAGTAATGCCATAGAATGGGGAAAATGTGATTCCTAGCAGAGGCTCTGAAGACAAACAGTACTGGTGATAGCCCTGATTCTGCTAAGTCTGAATGACATGGAATGTCATTAACCTCCCTCAGACACCATTTCACCATTTGAAAACCAAGATGATAAAATGACTGTCCCCTTACAGCCAATGAAGGAGCAGAAGGCCTGGAATACTTGGGCATGGGAGATCTTCGATGATATTTTTTTAGTGAATTAATGGGTAGATTGATAAATGATCCTGTACCCACCGAAGCAGCATGCTTTAAATCAGGGATTGGCAAACTTCCTGCAAAGGGTCAGAGAATAAATATTTTAGACTTTGAAGACCATATGCTCTCTGTCATAGTTACCTAACTCTATGCCATAGCACAAAACTAGCCACAGACAATAAAGAAGTGGTCTGGCTGTGTGCCAATACAAGATTCAGTGTAAAGACAGGCAGGGGACTAGATTTGACTTGCAGGTTCACAGATCATATACTCTTAAGGCATAGCCTGCTAATGATCAATGACCACAATTTTCGTATGTCTTACCAGCTGGGAGAATAGAGCCAGTCATCCAAAGGCAAATTTGGCAGTGAAAAGTCAGTTTCTCTCAGTCTCATAGCAACCATTTACTGTGCCTGGTCATGCTCTTCCTCACCACTGTGGTCTCACACCTCTGCTGCCCACCCTCCTATAGACTCAGCCATCCTATTAAAAAGTCTGTCTTCACTTTCTTCTCAGAACTAGGCCTTTGGTGAATGTCTGAAAGGTAAAAGACCCTTCTAGAATCCATGCTTTCTTTCCTTAGTCAAACTGGTCAACAAAACTCTTGTGCCCCATCAGAGAGGAGGATCCTAATTTCCAAATGGCAACACAAACTCAGGAGTAATGGTAGAGCCAAGTTTTCACATGCAGCAAAATTTGCCTGTATCTTATTTACAGATGTGTTCACTTGTGTTTTTCTATCTCTTTTCTTTAGACTATTAACTCAAACGATAGTAACTTTCAGCTTCCATAGTGTTGGAGATACTGAAGTGTGTAGTACACATGTGGAGAATTAGTTAGGGAAGAAGAATAATGTGTTTAGTAGAATATAGTAACTATCAGTGGGGTACATTTATTTACTTTGTGACTTTTCGAAGTGCTCAAATTAATTTTGATTATTGTCCCCATTTTACAAATGATAGAATTAAAACTCTGGAAGGTAAATTCAGCTCAAGGTCAGGGAACTGACAAATGATAGAGGTAATGATTGAACTCAATTCTAACAAGCTTTTAAGGGGAATCCACCATACTTCAGTCACTCACTCCCACTCCAGACAATAATAATCCTTGTCCCATTTGGACTTTGAGATTCTGGCTCTGGATCTGTGCTTTCTACAACAGAAAATCATCATTTTGCTTTCTCTTTGATCATGTTTATCCCTAGTTTCTAGAAATTTCCCTCACCTACAAAATATGGGATAAATTTTCCATTGTCAATATACATCCATAACTCTTCTGTAGGGTTTTGGTGTGAGAATTTAGTCCATCTGCAGTTGTTAATTAAGTTGTTAAAAGCACAAGTAAAATTTTCCCCATTTTTATGTGCTTCCAAATAACTAATGCTGATTTCTTTCTTGGTAAAAACACAGGCGTTCATAACTTTTCAATGGATTATGAAATTCATATCCCCAGGGTCTCAGCAAGGCAGCCATTGATGGGCATAGCTTTGACATGACATCAGTGAATCATGCTAATGGTTGTTCTTAATAATATTATTGGAGTTATTACCGCCTTCAATTAAAACATTGGTCACGACTAACTTACTACTTCAGAGAGATTTTCCCCTTTAAAAATCACATTAGAATTTGCCATCTTTCGCCAAAGGGCATCATAAGAACAGGAACCGGAGACCTTGCACATCCCCCAAGCAAATGCATTCATTAATAAACACACAACATCCAAATATTTTATGCTTTTGGCCTGCAACCAGGTTTTAAATGGACTTCCTTAAAGGTGCTTATGGCTGGGAAATAACTACCACTTTGTTTTAAAAACTGAAAGAATATCAGGCAAGCTTTTCAATATTTCTCCGATTTTCTCTTTACCAAATGACACGAGAATGGTATTAGCGGTACAGCTGCACTTTCACAAAATGACTTGCCCTCTTATCTTGGTGGAGATTGGACAGCGCAGGGTTTGGTTTCAAAGACTGTATGATGAATAGTCCCTGGTAAAAGCACTGCCTATTACAATGCCCTGGGCAATACCTGAGGGTTAAGAATACGCTGGAGAAATGCTTTCAAAGTCAAGTGAATCGCTCATTACAGTCAGGGTCAGCGCTACCTGACTCTGCAAATGCACTTAGAAATGGAGGTAGATATCAAAGAAGAAGCAGAAACACATAGGGCGGGTCAAAAGAATCCTTGGCTTTGCCAGCAATATGATGCTCAGGGATCTGAGAAGGGTTGTTTCCAACCTCCCAGGAGAAGAGGTATATATGCCAGAATAGGAGCAGTACTTTCATCTTTAGATGGAGCATAGCATTCCATATTCAAATGGATAGAGAATGAATAGAAATACTCTCCCAAGGGTGTTGGAGCAGCAGTCTTTTGGGACCGGGAACTGAGCCTTTATGGGCAAGACTTCTAAGGACAGAGAGAGATGAATTTTTCTTCCCAGGAAACAGGGTACATCAGAAGATAAGTCAAGCACAGCTGGGTAGGGTGGCCAGATCAAAACAGAAGATGCCAGGATACAAGTTTGATCTGTGATGAACAATGGTCGTTAAATGAATGAGTGGGTAGGAGAGATCAGGCATTCTCTTTGTACTGATAGTTCTGTCAGCTTCAGTCTGCAGCAGCCAAGAGAGAGTATCTGTGTGGAGCCACTAGAAAGGAGGGTAATTTTGACACTTACTAAGGAAAATTCTCCTGCTCTGAACTCAACCCAATCCAAAACAATTAATTTGTGTAAAT
>PVKC010001573.1:0-49413 GCA_004027635.1 Crocidura indochinensis | reverse complement strand
TTTCTCTTTCCTTCCTTTGAAAAAATTTGCTATAAAGAAGCATACATCTCAACCCCATGACTCTAAGCCATTCCATTTTTTGAAAATGGTCCTAAATTATTCAACATATTTGACTTGCAGATTTGACATTGCTTTATATAAGCACCTGGCTTTCAAACAAAGATTCACAAGAGAAGCAATCAGCTCTGCTCCAGTTGTATGTACACAAAAGGGCTGTTTAAATAGTGTCACCCCACACAGCTTTGGGTTGCTTCATTTAATAACTCTGCAAGACTGTGCACTGCCAAATGCATATGTAAACCAGACTCTACAAAGTAAAAAAATAAACCTCTCTGATCCTCAAATCGCAGCACCTTTTTCATTTAATTTGAATAACTAGGAAAACATCTTATGTCATCTGAAATCCTGCTTGATGTCATTTCTCTTGTGAGTTATGCAAATTTCATTCTATATAACATTAAACTAGAAAGGAACATATCAAACAGACAGACACATGATGAAAACATGCAGTGGTTGTGCTGAATGCATGAACAATAAAAGTGCACACAGAAGATGCCAAGCACATCACTTATTTTAATGCAGGCACACGTCTGTACCAAGAGTCTGAAACACTGTAAGCAAGCCTTAAGCAAAAGAGGAAATGTAGAGGGGAAACGGAGCTGAGAAAAATGAGCAGGAAATGGGCAAGATGACTCATCTATACTTGAACATCTGACCTGTCAGCTGGTCGTCGCCTGCAGCAGGGGCGATGCGTATGTAAGGTGTTGTAAGCTGAGTCACGATTATCGCAGCTATGGCAAAGGAAGATTCCCAGGTCAGCATGCATGAGGGAAGAAAAAGCCAGACTGAAGCTAGGCTAGCAAGGAGAATCTCGATCAGTATATACATTGTCTCAAGTTTGTTCCAACAACAACAAAAGAAGAAGGAAAAAGAAAAACAAAAACAAACCAAAAAAAGAGACAACATAGCAAGGTGGTGAATTTTCTGAATTTCTTTTCCCTTAAACAAGCTTTTGTAAGGCATTTTAGATTTCTGACTACCATACCAAATGGGGGAGGAGGAAAATAAAACAAAAAACCATTAGTCCTAAAGCAAGTCCTAGAGTGAGTAGTGTTTTCAAATGTTATTGAATGGAGTGTATAAAGAGCCATCCAGTCTCTAGGCTTTTAAAATTTATCAGGCTATTTTAATTTCTGTTGCTCAAGTCATAATATTTTCTCCTTTTTGCTAAATTCACTTTTGTGAAAAAACACGATCTTTCTTCACGACAATCATTTTTATCTAGAGAAATTTCTCTGTTAGCTAAATTTTATGTCGAGCATTTCCACTGAAAGACTTAGTTTTTTCATGTTCAGTGACTTCAGGGGAATAAAAAATGTAGCTCAAATTGTCAAAGAAATAAAAATAATCCTTGCCTTTGCTTTAATTGTAAGCATGTGACTAAAGAAATGTTTGAGAATCTTGAAGTTGATCATGCTGGCTTTTCTGACTGCCTGCACAAGTCAGCAGTTGTGTTTAACATTTATGACATACAGATATTGAAAAAAATGGAAAATTAAAATGTCAGTTCTAACATGATACAGCTGGAAAATGATGTGAAGAAAAAAACTAGAAAATTAAGGACAGGCTTACAGTAAAGATTACTAATTTACATGGAACAGCCTGGGCGCTGTTAGAAATGTGGCAGCGAGTAAGGAAAATAGATCATCTACCATCTGCAGACGATTAAATCCGAAACTACTGCTGCATAATATTTTGAAATATCCCTCTGCACCATTCATACAGTGCTGCTCCTTGTAACTAGACAACTGCAGCAACTGGATTTAAAAATGGGATAATCACTTCTCACACATTACTCATGAAAACTTTCTAGTATTGCTAAGTGAGATAAATAAACTAAATTTGGTCAAAGAATGGAAACTTTTCAAGGTTTTACAAAGATAATTTTCTTGGGAAGACAGATGCATTTTTGTATATGGATACAATAAACTGTAAGCAGAAAAATGTTATTTTCAAGACAATTTATACACAGTATTTGCTTGGTCATAGACTATTGTTCCACCAATATCCTTGTTTGATATCTTTTTCTTACTCACAAAACAATCTGATTACTGCATTTTGAGAAAAATTATACTGTCTCATATGAAAAGAAAAACAGAGCATCTACCCAGTACCAGAAAATATTAAATGACATGAATAGAACTTATTTGAAAATACTGATATTGAGCAGTCATGCATTCACAAATGAAAGAAAAGCACATTGAGTTATGTTGAAAAAATGCCTGGTAAATATCAGGAAAGTTATTTTTTCAGCAAGGATTTTTATATAATCTTTTTGTTATGCTTGAAAAATGTTCATTTTAGCTATTAATTTAAGCTAAAATTATGCTACAGATTACTTTAAAACAGAAACCAGCTGATTCATTTGCTTGGTTTTGTAAATAAAGTTTTATTGTAATACAATTACCTGTATTTATTTCTGCAGCTGTAGTGGCCACTCTAGATTGTAGGACAGAGTTAAGTAGTTATGACAAAGAACTTTTGGCTCATATAGTTTGAAACATTTACGATCTACCCTTTACCAAAATTTTCGTTGGACTGTCTTAAACACAATAAAAATAGTCGTAAAAACGAATAACACTGAATTTGGAAAAATAAAGTCAGCAGTTCAAATCCTATGCTTTGAAGCTAATATCTGATTCTGAGACAAATTCAGGGTCTCCTCTAGGCTCAAAGGAATGTGTGGAAGAGTAAAGATTTCACAGAACATATCAGATTTACAAAGTGCCATTTCAGTTTTATAGTAGGATAGTGGAGCCTTGTGGGATTTAATTAACTAACATTTATCAAATTGTTTTGCATGGCTGAAGTCTTCCTTGAAAAATGAGTTTGGTTCAAGTAAATATGGAAGAAACAGACCCCTCTCACCCCACATATGTAGGAACTTTAATTTTCCTTTTTCACGGGGGAGCCTTACTCAAAGTAAGCTCAGGGCTTACTTTGCCTCTGTGATTAGAAATTACTCCTGGTAGAATCACTGGGGAGCAGGGAGAGACCACATAGGGTACCAATTATCAAACCAGTGTCAGGGGAATGTTGTACCATCTCTCTGGCCCTCTTTAGGAAATTATCAGGGGACTCGATGGCCTCATGCCAAACATTAATACTTCATGCAAAAAAAAAATATTTCGGGGCTGGCGAGGTGGTGCTAGAGGTAAGGTGTCTGACTTGCAAGCGCTAGCCAAGGAAGGGTTGAGGTTCGATCCCTGGGTGTCCCATATGGTTCCCCCAAGCCAGGGGCGATTTCTGAGCACTTAGCTAGGAATAACCCCTGAGCATCAAGCGGGTGTGGCCTGAAAAACCAAAAAAAAAAAATTCTCTATAAAATGCTAAATGAAAGGCCAGAGAGATTGTACAATGGGTAAGGCATTGGTCTTCGATGTGATCCACCTGGAGTTGTTCACTAGCACCTTGAATAGTCCCCTGAGCACTGTCCTAAGTTATTCCTGAGCACTGAGTCAGAAGTAAGCACTGAGTACAACCCCAAACCAAAATGCCAAAGGAGGACTGGGTAGATGGCTCAAAGGTGGAGACAATGCTTGGCATGCTCAAGGTCTCAGCTGGATCATTTTCAGCACAAAGAATTCTCAAGCCAAAGGGCCCCAATCAGTATTAGGCCTGAGCACTGAGCATGAGGTCCATATTTCCATGCTCTAAATTTGCTAGGAGTTTCTCCCGAGCCCCACATACTTTTGGGAAGGTCCCTATTTGAGAGAGAGCAAAAGAAAAAGAAAAGGTGGAGAGAGAGAAGAGAGAGGGGGGAGGGGAAATGCAGATACCAAAACTATTAGATTTCTGTTTCTATTTCTAAATCCATAAATGATGGCCAATTAACATATATAAATAGGCTTACAATAATTTTTGTGTATTGAATATGAGTAATTAAAATGAATCTTAATTAAGCTATACATCTCACCAGACATTTTGGTTTTTAGGTTTTTGTTGTTGTTGTTGTTTTTATCAGTGAGAGTACTGTAATTATGGTCTAAAAATGAGGCTATTTTTTTTAAATAAATGAAAAAAAGTTTTTTTCATTTTTCAGTGTTTCAATTAAGAAAAGCAACATTAAAATTTTTGAATGTAAAATTGTGTCATAACAACAGAAATCTTCAGATTTTCTGAAGATCTTCTAGAAAAGCATACACGCATCTCAGTACAAATGTAAGTTAAATGAAACAATAAAATTAAAAACAGTAAAGATTTCTTTTCCACAGAAAATGCATCTTAAATTTTGACACTGAATGGTTGATTTCTCTGCTTTTAAGGTTTATAGACCGACATATAATATTTTTAGAAATAGTGTATTTTATTTTTTATTTTTACTTTAAACTACAATACTATTAGCCAGAACATAGCAAGGAAAGTAGTCTCTGATTTCCCAGAGTATTTAAAAAAAAACCCTCAAACTTCTATGATTTCAAAATCCTCAAAACCTATTGATACATTATGTATCTGAACTTAAAATTTCTGCAGATTAAACATTCAAAATAATGTTTATAATAAATGAATAAAAGAAAGCTCAAATATATACATTCTCAAGAAAAACATATGATGTTAAGGGAATTATTGTATTGTGCAATACAGATGTAAACTTTATGATTTGAATTGATTTTATCAATTAGAATAAAGGTGTCTCTTTAACTCGTTAGAGAAATCTGCAAGAAATTTAATTTATTGCAAGACAGATTTTGGCTTTTAAGTATGATGACTATTTAGAATTAATCATCAAAAATCTTCGAACTAAAAGAGTAAGTTCTAACTTTATCAATTTCAGTAGTCATAAGGTATATTAAAGTAAACACACACCATTAATAAATCATAGATGAATTGGGAAATCTTGAGAAAATTTCAACTATCAAAATAACATCTGAATAAAATTGGAAATAAAATTAGGTAAAGAAAAGGGTAGTCATAAACTATCCTATTTACTCTACCATATAGTTTAGAGAAAATCCTTTTCAATCAGAAGGGTACTGTTCAAATATGATGTTCTGTTATCTTTTTAGTGGCTGACTATTTTAACACTCAGAGATGGAACTTTACCTGTACCCAAAAATCATAGCATAACCAGACACCTTTGGGAAATCTATACATATAATTTAAGAAGAGATTCATACAAATATAGACAATTTTATACATATATGAAATAAGGCAAAATATACCATAATTTTTTATTGGAACTAATTGTATCAGACTTTGTATTTGAAGTGATTATTATCAAAAACACATTTCAGATCATGATTAAATGAAATTTACATATTTAAAATAAAATTTAATTAAAACTGTAAATTTAAAAAACTTAAGCATACCCACATTTGAAATTTGAAACAAACTAATTTGTTGTGAAAAAATACACCTCCATATATCCTCTATTAAAATATTTTAGACATCTTGTTAATAGTTGTAACAAAAAAATTGAATATTTAAATGCTTATATTTCAAACATCTTTTCTATGTGGTGCCTATAAAGTTATTATTAGACCTGCTTAATTCCATTTTTACTGAGGAGTAACATGGCATGAATCCAGAATACAGAAAAGGATTTTTAATATGAAAGGAATAGAAATAGCTAGTAATAAATATGATGTAATAACACACTGTCCAGTAAAAATATATTACTGAATATCTACATATAGAACTCTGTACAATAAATAAGCATCAAATAGTACAGCTTTAACTGGAAGAATATTTCTCAAAATTTCTTCCTGTAGTATGATTCTGTGAACAAAAGTGACAATGTATATGATGAATATTAAAATTTCTTTCTTTGTTTCCTCCCAAAGAGGATATTTGAACAGTTTGTTGCTGTGTAAATGTTTGCAAATCACTCAGAAAATAACAGCAGGGACTATTTAGTCAATCAGGTCATCTGATTGCCTAATCATACTTTGGTGAGATGAAAAACAAATTACAATATTGATTAAATTTAGCTGATGAAAGAAAATGATCCAAATCAACATCTAATCCAATGTATTGTGAAAATCATCAACATCAGATTTCCTTATTTACTAGTGTGTTATTCGTGTAATTATTTAACTATGTAGACTAATACATGACAGATATCCCAATGTGTTCAGTGTAAACTGGGAAGTGTCTCAATGCTAATGAAGAGGAGGACAGAAACTTACTCAATGTAATACTGTCGCTGGCTAGAGACTGTGTTGGGCTGAAAGCCAGAAGATAGTGAAATGCTGTGAATGAGAGTCCAAACATTTGGATCAAACAGATTATTAGCTGAAATGACCTTGCTAAATAAATTAGTCTCAAAATTATGCATTTTATCAATCAAAAGAAGCAGCTACTGTCTCCTTTCTTAACAGAATTTTGATGAAGTAAATTAGAAAATTTGTATGAAAGTAATTTAAAAACTTTATTTAGTCTGTACCTAAATCTGAAATTGGATATTTTTTTCAGACCTTAAGGGTAAGTGTTAAATTCAAGAGAAAATAGAAATATGGGAAATGATCAATTCTTATTCAAGATCTTCAAAATACCATTACAACAGTTAAGAGATATTAAACCTCATCTGTACCTATTGACTTTTTATTATTTTTAAAATAAGGAAACTTTATTAGGAAAATAATATAAAGAACTGAATGACATTTAATTAATATAAATAGATACTCAGAAATAACCAATTGTGAGTTCATGCAGACAAACAAAACACAAATGCATTGACTAACTCACACGATGACCAACATAATATAAAACAAATAAAAAATTGCTGAGATGATCAATGAGAATTTTGAAACATGATGAATGTTAATGATATAAAAACTATTAAAGTTAAAAGAATAAAAACAGCATTTATTATTAATATAATTAATTTAATCTAGTGCTATCAATTTAGTCTAATTTTATGACTCAATGTTGCTTTCTTGCCATAATATATAAATCAAATCATACTCACGGTCTCTAATTGTCTGAAAGTCTGAAAGTTAATACAAGTATTAACTTATAGCACCTCATTTGAATGTAGACTTTTACATTTCTCAAAATATTTATATGCTGATGAAAACCTACACCGCATCATTGGCAAGAAGATATTAAGACTTGTCATATGCACACACTGTACTTTCTTCTGGAAGACACTATTTGTGGGGTGCTTCCTTATGCTGGTTAGGCTTAGTCACTTAGTCCATGTGAAGAAAGTCATATGGGCTTTATCAGCAGCATTTTGTACAATGAGGTCACGGCCAAAGAGTGATAAGCATTAACTTATTGGGGCCCGGGAGATAGCATGGAGGTAAGGCTTTTGCCTTTAATGCAAAAGGTCATCAGTTCGAATCCCGGTGCCCCATATGGTCCCGCGTGCCTGCCAGGAGCAATTTCTGAGCATGGAGCCAGGAGTAACCCCTGAGCACTGCCGGGTGTGACAAAAAAAAAACCAAAAAACTTATGACTTTATACATAAAGATTCAATGGACACACTACTATGGCTTATGTGTAGCATTGCAGCTTAAAAGACAAGTCTTGTGGTAATATAAAAAAATTCTATTGAAAATGAATTTTACAAACTTCTTGGAAGACAGACATATGACTTATTTTAAAAAGTATATAGAATACCATCATCATTAACTGCCATATGTTCCTAATGTATTCAAACTTGCACACACACTTAACTTTGAGAATCTAATGTTTATAAGAAGTTTTGAAATATCATACAAATTTAAGGAAATATCACAAAATCCTCCTATAATTTTAACATACCTTTTGTGGCCACTTGAACACAATCTATTTTGGTTTCCTGTATCAAATAAAGAAGGGAAAATTACTATTATTGTTTAAGTAAACAAATATATGTACAGTTCTAATGAACATTGATATATTCTCATTGCAATCAATGGGTATTAATCACACCCTCAGTAATTAACCACATGGATAAATAATTAATACATCATGCTCAGGTACACTTTCTGGCTACAGTGGCAGTGGTATTGGGCATTACTGTTATGGAGGATGAGCAAAAAGTTGAATGAAAATGTTTCCACCTGGCTTTCTTCTCACTCCTTGTGTAATAAACGAGAACAACTCTGCCCTATGCTTTCCCTTTTCCATTGGCAGAAATGAAGATAAGGGTGACATGAACTCTTGTTGTGAAGGGAGAAATCATTATGGTATCTTAAAAACGTGCCCCTTTGGGCCGGAGCAGTGGCACAGAGAGAAGATTTTTGTTTGCCTTGCACATGCCTGACCTAGGACTGATCGTAGTTCAATCCCGGACGTCCCAAATGGTCCCCCAAGCCAAGAACGACTTCCGACTTCCGAGCACAAAGCCAGGAGTAACCCCTGAGCTCAGAGGGTGTAGCCCCAAACCCCTCCCCCAAAACGCCCCTTTATGAACATCTCTCAGGTGAGATTGGACTACAAGGTTGAAAATAATGGGGCTTTTTTTAAAGAATGGAATAGTTTGAACCCCCTTCCATACCTACCAGAAAACCCAGGAGCTCCCACTCACTGTACCCATCTTCCCAGCAAAAAAATGACCTGGCTCCTCTCTACATCAAATTCAAAAGAAAATAATGCCCATCTATACTTGTCTGGTAATCTGTTCAGGGATGATATCCCTGTGGTATTCACAAGGAAAGGAGGTAGGTGGTTTCCCCTTTCTACATGAATTAGAGCAGTCCAGTGCCACACCTTCCAATAGAAATGGCCCAACTCTGTAAATTAACTTTATCAAACATCCAAGCCAACAAATTTGTTTCAGATCTATAAATCCTGAACTGCACAGTAGCATAGCCCCCTCCCAATATTTTATTGTAGTGTTAGCCCAGTAGTATCATATGAAATTCGATAGGAAAGTTACATACTTATTTACTAAGCTCATTGAGTCTAAATAGTAACACAGAAGGCTCAACTACCACCAACCACAGCCAGTAAATCCTAAGACACTGACTATAGTAACATCATGTAGAGCTATAACAATTATTTCAAATTGACCCTTGATCTAAGTTGATCTAAGTTTTGATAATTCCATTTGTCTCTGTTTTGTAACAAACTATATAAAATAAATGGAATTGGTGTTTGAACATTTAATGTCTGAAACAACTGTATTATGAACAACTTATAGAAAAACTTTGCTTTTCTGTTTAAGTAGAGTTCATATGTCTGACCAACTGTATGGCTATACCATAATGTTCTAAAACCAATATCACTAACTTATAGGACTAGTATCTTATCAATTCAGGGATGGTCTGAACAGGAAAGGGAATAGATAAAATCAACTCTGTTCAGACCTTCCCTGAATTGATAAGATACTAGTCCTATAAGCTTTTATTTTGCTTCAAATTCATATTTCTAAAATTATGCTATTATGTTAGAAAAGATTTTTAGTCACAGCTACTGGATGCATATATTCTTTTTTTATTTTGTTTTGTTCTGGGATCACACCTGGTGAGGCTAAGCAAAAATATGACCTGGCTCCTCTCTACATCAAATTCAAAAGAAAGTAATGCCCATCATTACTTGTCTGGTAATCTGTTCAGGGATGATACCACTGTGGTATTCATATGGTACACAGGGGATAGAACCCAGGTCCGTCCTGGTCAGCTGCGTTCAAGGCAAATGCCTTACCGCTTCGCTATCTTCTGGCCCTGTGGATGCATACAGTGTTATGAAAATATGGAACTAGGATAAATATGCTGAAAAGAAGTGAAAAAAAAAAGAAGTGATATTTTTAAAATGAAGTAGTGTGTATCTAAAGTACTAAAGTAGTGTGTATCTCTATGGTTTCCTTGTAAAATAATGAGCTAAGTATGATTTTTATATCGAACTTTTGTCAAAAAGTAAAATTTGAGGATAAAAACCAATACGCTAACAATATATTATACTTATAAAAATAAATTCATTTTATTCCATAAGTTTTGGTGGATAATATTATTCAGAAAGCATATAAAAAGCATGCTTTTTTATAATACTATTTCTACGACTACCTTCTTTCATCCTATTTTCTGCTCATATTAATAACTCTATATAGGGGCCAGAGTGGTGATACAGTGTTAAGGCATTTGCCTTGCATACATTTGACCTAGGACAGACACAGGTCGATCCCCTGACATTCCATATGGTCGCCCAAGCCAGGAGTGATTTCTGAGCGTATAGTCAGCCAGGAGTAACCCAAGAGCGGCACAGGATGTGGCCCAACACACCCCCCAAACAACAACAACAAAAAAAACCAAAAAACAAAAACCCTATATAGATTAAATACACAGATTAATATTAAACTTACCCCATTAGCTCTACTAGCTGCCTGGAAATAAATTCTGTAGCTTTTATGGGGAAGAAGAGGAGTATTCCAATATCCACTGTATGTTCTATTGTCACCAATAGTAAAAGGCTGAGCAGCTTGGAGGCTGTTTGCTGGAAATTCTGCAGCAAAGTAGTACTGAGAGTTCAATATTGAAGCATTCTGGAAGTGAATTGGCACTGGGTAGCACTTTAAGATTTCTGTTGTCTTTTTAGATCTGCGGGGACGTTCTTCCTCAACAACTATCTGGTAGACACTAAAAAAAAGAATAATCATCAGTGACATTTTAATAATAACTGAGCTGCTTTCAAATGGGTATCAAATGGATCAACAGGATATCCAAAATTAATGCTTTAATTTAATAATACAAATATTCTAAGTCAATAAATCCAGATAGAATATACACACCATAATATTTGTTCAGTGAAAGAGAAGAAATATTTTAATGTTCATTCACAAAACTGTTTTACCTCTTATACTATATTTTATTAAGGAAAATGAAATTCAACATATTTTTAAATTGAGTTTCTTGTGTTTATATGGACACTGGAATATATTTTTCTCACAAGAAGCTGAAGGTTAATATATAGACAGACTACATAATAAATATAATTACATTAGCTGTTAATTTTTAACACAATGCAATATTTTCTTTAATGAGAGTTATATAAATACATGTGAACTTTTAACACACCAGAAAAGAATGACTTAAGATTTCTTTTTCCTTACAATTCTTTGTCTTTTTCTTAACCATATTCATATGAAAGACAGAAATGAAATAAGAATAGTAGAAAAAAGATATTGAAATTTCAAAAGCTGACCTTGTGGTTATAGGGATTTGCTAAGATAAATAATGAACAGGGCTATTTGAATTATAAAGGTAAGATTTAACATCTATTCAAGGATAGATGTAACCTACCAGGAAGTACTTCATCCTGTACCATATCCTCTTTCCACAAAATCCTCCTAGGTTTTTTGTTTTCTAACTAATCATAAAAGAATGATTACATATATACATACATATAAAGAAATATATATCATTTGAGCTACATCCAGAATTGGAAAGTTTACTCCTGTGTTCAAGGATCATTCCTGACAGGATTCAGGGGCCAATATAAGATGCCTGGGGTCAATTCAAAGTTAGTGGCCTATAATTGTATCTTTCTTACCGCAGGAATACATTTTTTTGTATTTTTAAGGTCACATTTGATGGCACTCAGAGGTTACTCCTAGCTCTGCATTCAGAAATAGCTCCTGGCTTAGGGGACCATATTGGGTGGTCCATAGGGGCCTTAGGGGACCATATTGGTCTTAGGGGACCATATTGGTCTTAGGGGGACCATATTGGTCTTAGGGGACCATATTGGTCATAGGGGACCATATTGAGAGACCCTCTCTCTCAGTACCACCCAAGATCACCACTAGATGGTAGAGGGGCTTGGGAGACAGAACATATGTGGTACCTTGGATGCAATCCTAGTCAACCTCTGCCTTGCCTGATATACTGGTTCTTTTAACTACTGTCCTAAGTCCCTTAACTTACTTACCAAATCAGAAAAGCAATAGGATTTCACTGAACAATACTGGAACCTTATGTTGTGTATAGAGGTATATTAATACAGAGGAAAAAATCATAGAAGATATGTAAAAAGTCTAACAGCCCACCTTCCTCAAATTTTCCTGTGAACTCTGAATTGTAAATGAGATAAATTATCTCATTTTCATGTACAACCCTTGATACATATTACAGCAATGCAATGCAGTTATCATTCAATTTATGGTTGTTTAAATAAAAACATCATACGGTTTAGAACACTTGAATAATTGTTTAGTAGATAAGTAGTCTGGTATGTTCACAGTGTTACAATAAAGTGAATTCTAGTAAGTGATAAAAAGAACTTAAAAATAGAGAAAGAAATGGTTCTTACTGTCTAACATCAGATACTTTTTATTGGTTGGTCATGGAGATACTCCACCAAATCTGGTAGAAATCCCATGGATTCAGCATAAAAGGGAGTGTTTAGAAAGAATATTCCTATAGCAATGATGAGGAACAAATATAGAGGGAGAATAGACTTTTGTTTCTCCTCCCCTTTCCCCAACGTATTACCTATATATTCAGATGTAAACAGATTTAAAAACACATATAAAATTCTTTGACACTAGTCAATTGAGAAGTAGCATTGTCTAAATGGACTTCCACCAAAGGACCAACAGATAACAGAAGAGACACTGACTCTTGCTTGAGGCTTCAAAGAAAGAATGTACAATTCCTGCATGGTTAAAACATGGAAGCTTATTTTTGGAGAAGTCAATCATGGAGGACAGCCACATCAAATGTGGTCTCAGATGCTAAACCTGACAGGCACAGCAGGATCCCTACCGAGACATCCTCATGAGCTGCTAGATGACAGTTGCATCACAGGCTATGTACTCAAGCCATCTGATGATGTCACACAACCAGGCCTTCATGATAGTCAGCTGGGACACCCCAAGAGAAAATTGACAAATACTTGCTGCCCATGAAATAACGTAATAAACAAAAAGGTTGTTTTAAACTGCTTTATAAATAGTTGGAATATAGTAAATATTAATGGTGCATCAGGACATAGGTGAGCAAGAGAAAGGGTCGAAGCCAAAGATTCCAGCACAATCACATATGCCAGCAATCAATTAAGAACTTTATAAATGGGGCCTGGGAGATAGATGGAGGTAAGGCTTTTGCCTTTCATGCAAAAGGTCATCGGTTCGAATCCCGGTGCCCCATATGGTCCCCCGTGCCTGCCAGGAGCAATTTCTGAACATGGAGCCAGGAGTAACCCCTGAGCACTGCCGGGTGTGACCCCCCCCAAAAAAAGAACTTTATAAATATGCAATTAAATGAGAATAACACTGAACATTGCTGTTCTCTTGAACTTATAGGAGTGGAGCACACTACCATGTATGCAGTTTATGATTTAAATTCTGCTAGCAACTGGGGTTTTAAATTAATTTCTTTTGTCTTTTGTTTATTCTCTTAAGAAATGAGAAGACTATTGAAATATCTAAGATATATTTTATTGTAGCCAGAATTTTTTCAATACATAATACTCACAAATAAAGATAAATCGTAAGAAAAATTTCTTGTTTTACAAAGGGATTATCCATTTAAAAAGTAATTGTTAAAACTGATTTCTTTTTACTACTTAGCTTTTCCTTTTACTTTGCTATATGAAATTATTTTAAAAGTTCACTGTGACTACAACTTTGGGGGAAGCCTGTATATAAGACAAAATAGAAATATTTGAAGAAAAGTGATGCAGAAATTATTCCATATAGTAAAAGTAATATGCTAATATCATGCCCAGGATGGTTCTATTTTTCAAATTTATTTAGGATAAAGGTGATGTTCAGTGATATGTGACCTATTTAGTCTGGGGCAACAACTAGCAGATTTGTTCTTCATTTTTCAGAACCATAAGAGAGATTTAATTTTAAATTTTATTTAGTCATCAAGAAATCACAGTTATTTAAAATCAGGTTTCAGGTATCAATGTTTCAAAGTTGATCCCTTCACAAGGGTCCAATCATCACCTACCTCCCAACCCCTACAGTCTCCCATCCAACAATCTGCCTCTACAAGAGGTGCTTTATGTTTATCAAAATGTTCTTGCACTGTGGTTGACAGTATTGTTGCTTTTAGAGTCTCATACATGACACTTCACTGCTTTTCACCCCCCCCCCTTCTGTTGATTGAACACTTTCCTCCACTCTTGCCCATGTCCTGTCCTATGTATTTTAAAGCAATGCTAGCAGTGCTTAGGATAAAGTCCTGGTGAAATCACTCATGTGTCATGTGTGTCCCCATGAATATCTCCACTCACTTCTACACATAAACCAAATACTTTCTACTTTCTATAATCAGTTTATTTTGAATGGATTATTTTTTTAATCAGATAACTATAACTTACAAAGTTATTTAAAGTTGAATTTTAGGCCTATATTATTTCAACACCAATCCTTCCACCAGTGTCAACTCCAATCACCATTGTTCTCACACTGCATCACTCCTACCTTTCTTTTCATACACCTTCTTCCCAGCTCCTGCCATCTCAACAGACACATTAGAAAGTAGATTCTTTTGTGTTTATCACATCAAGTTAGAAACAGATGGCAGTTGTATCTTTGACCTCAATTCCTTCTCTCAGCGGTACCTGTGTTATACATGATTTTCAGAAAAATTGTCCTCCTTTATTTCACAATAAAACCTGAACATGGTTGCTATATTCTCTAACTCTCGAATCCTCCTAATATTCTTACCACTAGAACAGAGGAGGTTCATCACTGGCATTTTATAGCCTGCATAGATTTCCTTCCTGATTCTAGCTTAGCTAGATACTATTTGAAGGTCTCAAGTGAACTTTTCAAGTTACAGGATTGTGAATTCTTCTACCTCTAATATGATCTCCTTTATTTCTATATCCTGATCTAAATCCTAATTAATTTTTTATTAAATGCCCATACTGTAAAATCTTTTGTCATAACTTGAAGATTTGACATACAAAAAGACCAAGACCATCTCACAGGTACTTATGATCTGTTTCCTTATACTTGCTTTACTCCCAAAGCACTAAAAACAAGATTTCTGTGCTTTTAATGAAAAATTTAACTTTACAATCTCCTTGAATAGGGCTATGACTATTCATTTCTCTATGTTTTTACAGTATAAAGTGGGTCAAAAAATGTATTTTAAAACTATAAGTAATTTCTACATCATATTATCATATATAATAAGGATACATTAGTATTCACAATTATACTTTGCTTCTCTAAAATTTAACAGTCTATTTGCATCAAATTTCAAAATATTGAGATAATGAAAAAATGACCAAGAAAAATTTTGTGATAAAGAATACTAGTTATATTATAATTAGTTCTAAAGAAATAACAATTAAATAATGAACCCTAAGGGGATCAAAGGTACTCTACTATATCTATGTCCTTCTTACTTTCATCTCTTTATATTCCTCTTTTTCAATCATGCTAGTGTTGTATGTATATGTTTACTCATTTATTAATTCAACAAATATTCCTAAGTGCCTCACATGTGCTAGGCATTTTAATACTTTAACTTGAACAATACAATGTTTGACATACCCTAATGAAAAAAATTATCTTGTAATTTAAATGCCATCTAAGTGAAAATGGATGAAAATAATTGTTCTAAGCAGCACTTTTATGAGAATTAGATGAAAATTCAAGAATTAAATGATTATTTAATGGGCCTCTATTTTAGTCAGTGGGCATCAGTTACACTATACACTCTACTCCAGATATATTACTTTTTAAATGGCTACCATTTACTCATCTACAGATCTATTAAAGGAGGAACTAAGTTGACTAGAGCAATTTCAAGCCCGCAATGTCTTTTCATCCTTGCTCCACAAGACAAATTAGATTTGCAAGCATCCAGGCCTCAAATCTATTTGCTCTTAAATAATTTAAGAACTTAAAGGTCAAACAGCTCTTTTCTATTCCCGTTTATCAAAGTCCAAGTACTAATGAAAAATAGCTAAATCCTACCTGCTGCTCAATTGCCACACTTAGCTGTCTCCATGATGGAAATGAACACATTATTGGCACCTAGGTCAATGATACCTTGACAGAACTTTATGGCAGATCTGTTTGTCATTCATACAAATAACATCATCTCACGAATGAATTTTATAAAATGTTTCTCAGCCCTATTTTAACTTAAAAAAGAGCTTTGAAAATTTCTCTAAATGGAGTTCTTTTTTCCCCAAAAGAGATGACTTAAAAGGAATTTCTCAAGGATGAAAGATCAAGGTGAAGATTCTAGTTTAGTGAACAGAATTAAACTTTTATTATCCTTTTAAAGTATTATCCATGCTCCCTTTGTTTCTTATTCACACCTTTCCCAGACTTGCTCCACCACTATTCTGATACTTAAAGTGCCATGAATCTTCATATGTTTGCAATATGATGGCACAATCCTTATTGAAGTAGAATCCACCAGACATGCAATGTCACTCTATCAGAATTTCCTTAAAGAATGATATTTAATTTTTTTTGTGGTTTTTGGGTCACACCGGCAGTGCTCAGGGGTTTGTCCTGGCTCAATGCTCAGAAATTGCTCCTGGCAAGCATGGGGGACCATATGGGGCACCGGGATTCGAACGGATGACCTTTTGCATGAAAGGCAAACGCCTTACCTCCATGCTACCTCCCGGGCCCATGATATTTAATTTAAACTTTAATTTTTGAAAGGTTTTTCAACAACAAAAGCAAGGAGAATGTGAAATCTGGATAGAGAATAATACAAGAACTGTAAGCTTAAAAAGCACATCTAAACATCATTGATGTCCTTTGTTTAACTTGAAAGCTGGTCTTTCCTAACTTTGATGGATGTAAGAGGAAATCTATAACAGATAGAAATTGACTCTAACATTTAAATTCTAATTTATTTAAAGATTAATCCCCGAGTTAAAAGTCTATTTTAGGGGCCCAGGAGATAGCATGGAGGTAAGGCGTTTGCCTTTCATGCAAAAAGTCATCGGTTCGAATCCTGGTGCCCCATATGGTCCCCCGTGCCTGCTAGGAGCAATTTCTGAGCGTGGAGCCAGGAGTAACCCCTGACACTGCCAGGTGTGATCCAAAAACCAAAGAAAAAAAAGTCTATTTTAATTATCCACTTATTTCTATTTCTTATCACCAAAATATTAGAGAGTTATACAAATAAATAATAGAGTGATGGGCAAATAAACAGAGGGAAAATAATTTTATTGGTACTTTTGATATTTTAATGTAAGTACTTTGAATCACTTCAAGAACTTAGACTATTGTTAATTTTATGATATGCTTAACTTACAAGTTTGGTAAGAAATAATCCACTTTAAAGACATAAAAAGCAGGAATTAACATCTTTCTAAATATCAATTTTCTTTGGGAGTATAGGTAGAAAAATACAAAATAAAACTAACAAGAAAAGTATGTGATTCAATTTCCACAGTAACAATACAGAATTATATTCTTTTTTTACTTTGTTCTCAAAAATAGCTTGTTCTGGGCTAGTGAGATAGATAATACAATGAATAAGGCACTTGTCTAGCATGTTGCTAACCAAGGTTGGATCTTGGGCATGCCACATAGTTCTCAAGCTCACCGAGAGTGATACCTAAGTGCAGAGCCAGCAGTAAGCCTTGAGCACTACTGTATGTGGCCTTAGATACAAATAACTTAATAACAATCAACATCATAATACCTTGAACTAATACTATTAACATTTACAGAAATAACCTAATTCAACACACAGCCTGGAAAGTCTAAAGTAAGATTTAAAATTATTGTCAGTGGGGGTGGGGGAAATAAAAACTGCTATTAGCTTAAATTAGAAAGAAGAGAAAGAAGTGAAATTTTAATTTTTGCACTTTGATTACGATTTCTACAATTCTTTATATAACACTAGCAGTGAGTGTAGTTGACTCAATGTTTAGTATCATTAAATGTCATGAATGAGAATTGATAATAGTCATCACCAGGATATGTGTTATTGAATGGTAGACCAAAGTTTTATTTCTCCTCTCTATTCTGATCTAGATAAAAGTGACCAAAAATTGCTGGGGAATCAAAAATATCTTCTATATTCTGTCAGTCTTAATATTTTTGTTGTTGTTTTTGGTTTTGGTTTTTGCATTTAGGGGTTTCTCCTGGCTCTACACTAAGAAATTGCTCCTGAGAGGCTCAGGGGACCGTATAGGATGCTTGGATTCGAACCACCGTCCTTCTGCGTGCAAGGCAAATGCCCTACCTCCATGCTATCTCTCTGGCCCCAACCTTAATATTTTAAAAGGAACTTGACTGGCATCTTCAAGTTACTTTAGTACTTTGTGTGTGTGTGTATGCATACACATGTACGCATGCACATATGTGCTGCCCTGTCCATGCAAGCACACCTGAGCATGCATTCCAATTCCACTTCTGTGCTAGTTAGTGGTAAAATATGATATTATAAAATATTAATTATAACTGAAGGTTGGATCGAAATATGATTATAAAATATGGATTATAGTTTCATCTTGTGAACAAAGGGCATGAAGAAAAATCTTTATTTATGGAAGTATAGGATGATGAAATAACAACTAGAACATTAGATTCAGGCTGAGAAGCACTGAAAAAGACTACTTGTTATTAATCTTCACAACAGGAAGTACATTTCAAATAAATGAGTCCTAAACAGAACATCTTTAAGATTGTTGAAGAGTGTTTCCCTGATAACAAGTTTGTGGACTTTATTTTTCATACTCCAGTCACTGAAATTTATTTTAATGTAGCCATCACAGTTTCAAACAAAAATGACTATAAAGTAACAATTAAAGTTTAGCAACTTTATTATTAAGTTATATAATTGAACATCTTCCCTTAGTCATAGTGTTTGAATAAAAATAGAAATTGATACTACTAAAATCACACAAATCTCTTCTTATCTTTTTGTACTGTATTTAGTTCATACGCTTGCAATCCTTAACAGCAGTGATGAATTAAAACAAACATCACCTTGCAGATGCAAGCAATTCAAAGCAGGTACTGCTGAAAGAATATGGACCTGTGCCCCTTACATGCTCACAGTAGTTCTATCTTTGCTAGTAAAGCTTCCACTTACTACTAAATTCCCTCAAGTTCTCATAATTAGGTTTCAAGATCCATCAGTTGTGGCACCAACAAGGAGGAGTCAGGAGAATATTATCCTTGTTCTTGAGAAACTCTGTTCAAGAGAGCTAGGACTGGTCATTACACCAAAGTTCTAAATGACTAAGTTCTGATAAAGGTTTGTACAGTGTTTGATGGGACAAAGGGAGCAGTGACAACACTGATGCCAACATTTCCGAGTTTCTACATACTTGAGTACATTTAGCTCAGTTTCATATCCCAAAATCCCTATAGCTAGAGACCATGCATTGTAGCCACTTGCTCCCTGCATGTAAAAAATAAAACATACTGGGCCACAGCAATAGTGCAGTGATAGGGTGTTTGCCTTGCACGTGCTGACTGAGGGCGGACCTGGGTTAGATCCCTGGCATTATGGTCCCCCAAGCCAGAAGCAATTTCAGAGTACACTGCAAGGAGTAACCCCTGAGCATCATTGGGTGTGCCCCCCCCAAGAAAGCCCCCAGAAACAGTAGCAAAACACATATTAAAAGGGATAGGACTATGGAGTGAGTAATTTATCCTAATCAAACCATAAATAATGATATTAGTGGGGTCTGAAATATAGTACAGGGGTTAGACATTTGCCTTGCATGTGGCTAACCTGGGTTAGAAACCTGATATCCAATATAGTCCTGTGAGACCAAGATTCCCAAGTTCAGAGACAGTATTAACCACTGAATGCTCCTGGATATGAACTCTTCTCCATCCTCAAAAAAGAATGGTTTCTTACTAAAACTGAAAATGTATTATATAAAAATGTGGATTTATAATAACTATACCTCCCTTTAACAATGCTATGAAGCAATGTTATAGAAACAAATTTTTAATAAAATATGAAAATAAACCATTATTAAGAAAATAAAGGCGGGGGTTGGAAAAATAGTACAGTAGGTAGGGTGCCTGTTTTGCTTGTGTCAATGTTTGCTTGGTTCAATCCTTGACACTACAAATGGTATCTGAGACCCTCCAGCAATACCTGAGAACTGACAGATGTAGAAGAGAAGGGAGGGAGTGAGGGATAAAGTGAGAGAGGGAAAGAGGGAAGGAAGGAATGAAGGAAAGGAAGGAGGAAGAAAAGGAGGGAGAGAGGAAGAAATGGAGGAAGGAAGGGAGGAAGGGATGAGGAAGAAAGGAAGGAAGTAAAGGGGAAAGGGAGGGAGGAAAGAAGAGAGGAAGGAGGGAAGGAAAAGAATAGAAGGGAAAAGAAGAAAAAGATCAACAAAATAAAATAGCTACAGACAAATAAGTTCATGTTTTTAAATTTCCAAGGTGGTTTTCATTCACTCCAACTAACTGTAAACAAAACCTACTAAAGTTCTCAGTTTTTTCACCAGACTCGAACACCTGGCAAATGTCTTCAGGAGCTCAAAAGGTACCTTCATCAGTTGTAGAGATGATTAAAAACAGTGGGCCTATCTCTAGCTTGGATGCCCAACCGAGTCATGCTGGCATGCCAAATCCCCTGAATTTCCAGAGTGGTACCCAAGAATGTCAGGATTTTTTTTCTCATTTATATACTGTGGACTCCAGACAGAGCATTGAGGAGTAAGGGGTTGGGAACAGGAAGCACTCCTGAATGAGCTGTCTTAATTCCCTCATTTCCAAAATACAGAGAGGGAAAAGAAAAGAGTTATATCCATTTTGGGGGGAATGGGTAGGAAAAATAGTCTGGTCTCCGTTCCTCTCCACCTCTTTTCAGCTCAAAGACAAGCAAATTTGAAATAATTTTAGCTCCTTTAATCATGTCCTTTGATCATAGTTCCTCATAGTTAATCCTCTATTTGATATCCACTGTGATTGTCAAAATAATGAAAACATGTCTTGTGGTTCTGTTTTGGTACTGGGGATACCATCTGGCAAGAACCTGCACTGTCCACAGTTCCCACTCAGCTTAGCTCTCTCCACAGAGATCCTGCTGGTACAGGGCCTTTGCGTGGTGGTGCCCCTGCCCAGGAGGCTTGCTCATAAAATGGGCTCTAATCTCATACATAAAATCCTTCAGAGAAGATTAAGTTGAAGAAAAGAAAATTTAAAAAATAGGGTAAGTAAGGCTGTGCTGCATATTTTATGCACAAAAGTCAGCTTGAAATGGAGTTTGAGGGAAAGCTAAATTAAGTTTCATTGTATAAATGCTCAAATACCTCTACTCTATTATTATTATCTTCCCCTGCTGCTTTAAAGCTTCTTTTAAGGGGTCTAGAAGAACAAAATCATTTTCCAAAGTGAATTTTGAAAGAATGACTGACATTGTCATCCTAGAAGCAACATCAGTAAAAATGATCTTTGTTTCCTGGTAGTAAAGGAACCATCACGTTATTTTTTTTAATATACTAAAAATTACCTAAAATCAGATGGGGAAATTGGTGGTGATAGTAATAAGGAATTTAATACTATTGCTAACACACACTGTAGTAATGTGGCATAATAAGTAATGAAAATAAAAACCATGTCAATGCAATAATATAAAAACTGAAGGAATGACATTTCAGGCTTTGGGAATAATATGTTCTCTAATGACAAAGGAAAAAATTAGTTGAAGTTCAGATTGATAGCTCCTTTCCTTTTGGGAAATACTTTTAGTAAAGACTAGCCCCTTTTAAAGATTAGAGGTGGGTGGTAAGAAACAGAATTTTACACTTACAAGGCGAGATTGCTGAACTTCATCTCTTACTCCGTGAACCTTTTAATTGTTTAAGAATTGGGACAAGAGAGGATTTCACAAAATATATTTAAGATATTGCTGAATTTTTTTACTCTAAATAACTTAAAATGTTATTCATAAGCATTTAAAAAGAACTGGTAATACCTTTCCTGATTTTTTGGCCACTCCTAAAATGGTGAGATGATAAAATGACCTATTTATCAACAAGCAGTATTGATTCATCTGATGAAAACAATGGACACAGTCCAAAATTTTTTGTTTAACCCAAACACTACAAATATTCATTTTTTGCTGCTCAACAAAGAATATATTGTTATGGGGTTGGAAATTAATTTCAAAAAACAAGTCTTGGGGTCAGAGAGATAGCACAGCAGTAGGGTGTTTGCCTTGTATGCAGTCAACCTGGGAGGGACCAGGTTCAACTCTTGGCATCCCATATGGGCCCCCAGCCTGCCAGAGCAATTTCTGAGTGCAAAGCCAGGAGTTATCCCTGAGTACTGCTGGGGGTGGCCAAAAAAAAACCAATCAATCAATCAATCAATCAATAAAGTTTAAAAAAATGTCTTAATTTAAAATAGTAGAGACATAGTGTACTGTACTAGCACTTGTGTTACTTGAGCAAAAGGTAACAGAAGACAGCTTCTGATGTCTAAGAAGTAAATGTCAGAAATAAACGTCAAAGAGTCTAATCTTTCTAATATGAAAAAGAGGTATGATATGTATTCTCAACACTAGAAGTAACAGTAAAGGAAGGGCATTAATTTTCTGAATTACCCAAGTCTCTGGGTATTTTAAAAAAAGGTTAACAATCTTGGACTTCATGTAATTTCAATCAGGGCAACTGGGAGACAGGAAGAGGAGAGAGGTATAGTGTCTGATAGCTGATGGAGGAGGGAGAGGCTCCTGAAATCACAGAGTGGTGGTTTGGTTCAAACAAAGTTGTGGGTTTGGTATGGTCAAATCCTCTAGCCCTGTCATTCCTCTGGTCTGTGAATGAGGATGTTAACATCTATGTAGAAGTCAGCTTTGGAGAATTAGGCATGACTTCATAAATAGCCAAGTTCAGATTCATCCATAATAATATGGATAATATACTCAGTATAAGTAACAATGTTTACACACTATTTTTGAGACTCATAATAATCATTCTGCTTAGAAGAAGGTAATTGAGGGACTTTAAATAGGATTTAGAAAAGTTTCTGGAACATGTACAGAAGGGAAAAGGATACAATATTTTTCACAGATTCCTGCAATCATCATCAGTCACAGGAGAATCAATAATAAATTAAAACCATTCCTATTTTAAGAAAAATAACATCTATGTAAAATACTCTCCTGACTCTACCTACTTATATCTCATTAATTCTCTGAAATACCCTTGAAGAAGTACTATTATTTTATATTATTCCCCAACATTATATAATATTCCCCAAACAAAAAAATTGCAAAGCAAACAAGGGCCAAGAAATAAACCTAGGATCATTGACCACTTGCTGTGTAGCTGCATTTTTTACAGATCTCAATACTGTTGCATAATTTACTCCCAAGAAAATTCTGTCTTTAATTTTTTAAAACTACTCCAACTGACAATGCCTTCCTATTGCTATCAAAGTTTGGTTGTACACAAATTCATCAAAAACACTGATTGTTTTGGGGAGTCTAGGAATAATTCAATCATAACTACCTCCCTTGCAGGCATATGGACAGAAATTTGTGTGAAACTCACAGCAAGTAACATAAACAAGTGTACAAAAACTGTAATCAGATGTGGTCAAATATGGAGTAACAGGACCATCAGAATAATAACAAAGGAAAGGGAAAAAACCCTAGGACCTTGTAGAATAAATGCATTGTATTAATACTAGATATATTTCTTACCATTTTTATAAAACTCTTGCAAAGCATGAATCAGTTCAGCTTTAGGAGATCAAAGGCAGTTAAAAACTCTACTCAGAAGTTTCCCTACCTCATCACCTAGTGGTAAGATGAAATCAGAAGACACTGTGTTCTTGATATGCTCAAAAACCAAGATCATTATTTATAGATTGACTTTGATAACTGCAACTGAGCAGAACTTTTCCTAGGACCAATAAGAAAGACCCTAGCCTAGACTTTGGTCTAGGATTTGTACAAAAAATAAGATCTCTAATTACAGAATAGCAACTAGAACAACTGTGACAGAGAAGAACTTCTGGAACCAAAAAAAAAAAAGAGAGAGAGAGAGACTCTATCCTAGACTTTTTCCTAGGATCTGTGAAAATAACCAAGATCTCTAATGACAAAGGACTGATTTTTTTTTTTTGACAACTACAACTGAGCAGAACTTTTCCTGGCAGCGTAAAAACACCTTCAGGTTCGATAATGAGCATGTCTGGAGCCTGTTAAAAACCTTGCCACACCAGCCCTCCTTCCCCCTGCCCCCATTTTTTGTTGTTTAGTAGTACTTAATGTGGCTGTTGCATATTCTGTCATTGCTTCTTCTCTTTTCCTTTCTTCTTTTAAATTGATATTGATAGTTCTTAGATGGATTCCTCCCAGCTTTTTTTTTCTCCCAACAGAACCACAGAACCTGAATCATCTTGTTCAGCCTCATTAATTGAGGAGGGAAAAAAGTGGATGGTGAAGAAAACTTCTGAGTTCACAAGATGAGACAAGAGTAAAAACATCCTAGATGAAAAACCCAAGGCATTTGTTCCATGTCTTGTTCTTTTAATCCATGATGCCTCCTTCCTGAATGATTAAATATTGTGAATTATTTACGAGACAGATGTGATTCCATTTATTGCAAGAAAACCTTCAATGCCTGGACACAATTCAGAGACAGTATCCTAGATATAATCTCCTTCCTCATCTCAACAATAGCCCCTCTGTTTGACGGAGGCACTGGCAACAAATCATACACTCACAGGAAGAACCGTCAATTTTCCTTCCAGAAGCCACATGACCCATTAACTTTCTTTACGTTTCAGCCCTACTGATTGAGCTAATTGACAAACCCAATTATATTGTTGCTTCAGTAAAAATCTTTAAGAAGTCCAGCCCCTTATTGAAAATTAAAGCAACAAATAACCAAGGGCTAAGCCTGGGCTGGAAACAGAATAGCTTCAGAGCTGAGATCAAAGAAGACAGTCCTTGTCTTGAGGAGATGGCAGTTTAACGGAACAAGCAATCACCTGTGGCATGGAGAGTCTCTGAATAAGACTGGGCAGAGCCATGGGGAAAGCAGAGCTATTTTTAACATGCAGCCAGAATGTTTATTGTGGGGAAAGACTCCTGAGCTAGTGACAGAAATAAGAAAAATAGGGATCATGTCAGTGTATAACTCTCTTAGTGTGTGAACGTGTTAGTGTGTGGGACTATGTGACTACATGAGTGATATGTATATGAATGAGTTGTACATGTGGTGTGAAAGAGTGCAAGTGTATGAGTTAATTTATTTAGAGAATTAGTGTGTTAATTATGTAAGAATTGTATATGCCTGATCAATTTGAGGCAGTAAATGACTTATCAGAGTTTGTAAGAGTAGTGTATGTGTGTGAAAATGAATCAGAGACTGTGTGAGAATAAATTGTGTGAGATGTGGTGTGTGAATAAAAACAACTACGAGGATCTTTGAGTTTATGTATGTATTGGCATTGACTGTAGGGCAGAGAAGGAGATTTTCTGCTAAAGAGACATCAATTGTAACCCAGCATAGTCTCTGTACCTAGAATCTATTTACACGATTTCAGCAGGAGAATAGCTTGAAGGGGAGGCTGACCCTGGAAGTGACTGGATGATGACACAAGTTATATTAGAGATAGGCTGGATTTATCTTGAGGGTAGAATTGAACTTGGTCTTTGTTTCTGGGTCATACTCAACTGTGCTCAAAACTTATGTCTGATTGTGCTTAGAGACCACTCCTGGTAGGCTCTAGGAACATGGGTTGCCAGAGATCTGACCCTGGTCAGTCAGATCTGTAAGGCAAAGTCTTATTCACTGTACTCCCTCTCCAGCTCCAGTGATGGATTTTTAAGTTATAGAGTAAAGATTCTTGAAGCTACAGTTATGCCAAGGAGATGAGAAAGGCAAATGTATGAATGAAAAGGTAGCGATGGGGAGTGGAAAGTAAAGTCTTTAGTGATCCAGATAAGTGACAAAAAGCTTATGGTTTCATAGGAGTCAGTAAAAGAGTATAAGGTTAAGGGACCTGCCTTCCCAATGGAAGCTGGATCTATAGTAATGCCTTACTAATAAAGTCTTTCTGATTTCTCATTAATAAAATATAACATTGATTCAGAGGTAAAAGTAGAATATGCCTCTTTGCTTCTGCATTATAATGAAGAGTCGTGATAGTTAAATTTTATTAAGTGATAGACATATAAACTTACAAATCTTCTTGTTCTTGCTACACATGACTAGTTAAAAAGAGGATTTGGACTTTCATATTGTTACCTTACAAGTTTTAGGGATAATTAATTCAGCTCACAGTAAGATTTCAATTCAATAAACATTGCATGCTAGTGAGGTGCTGAAAGATACTGACACCAAATTATGAAAAGGATTTTTGCTCATTTTTAGCATTAAATATATAAATTTAATTAACAGCCATTAGTGCTGGTCAAATCTTGATGAATTGTAACTACTATAATGCCCACTGCTATATGTCTTTACTTTCTCTTATCTGATGCTTTGCTAAAGGTGTTCTTGGTGGCCTTACACCAGCAGACTTCCAAATTCCTGATTGTAGCACTTTATTTTTGATTAGAATTTCTGATTAACTATGAGATCTTGTTTACCTTTTTAGAATTCATCTTTTGTCAAATGCTGTTAGAATACCCTGGACTTTTGATACAGCTTGTTTCACACAAGAGACCCAAACTATAACAACAAGCTAAATACAAAATGAACCTGCTGCATGGGTAGACCAGGGGGCTATGGGTGGTGATATGGAATGCATACTAGGAACTCTGGTGGAGAGAAGTCTACATTGGTGGTGGGAATTTCCCTAATTCACTATCATTATATACCTAAAATAGAACTATAAAAGATTTGAAATTCACAATGATTTCAATAAAAATAATTAAGAAATGGGGGGCAGAGTGGTGGCGCAAGTGGTAATACATTTGCCTTGCCCTGCTAGCCAAGGACAGACCAAGGTTCGATCCCCCATTGTCCCATATGGTCCTCCAAGCCAGAAGCAATTTCTGAGCACATAGCCAGTAGTAATGCCTGGGCAACACCAGGTGTGGCCCCAAAACCAAAAATTTAAAAAAGAAGCTAAAAGAGAATGATCCATACATTTTTTTTTGACCAAGAGGTTCTAAAACCACTTATTTTTATTGTCTATGAAAGTTGGGACTTATAAATATACAAATATTATTTCCAATAAAGTATAATAACATTCATTGTTAATTATCTTTTCAGTTCTTAACACATTATTTTTATATTATTTTGTTTTTGTTTTTGTTTTTGGGCCACACCCTGCGGTGCTCAGGGGTTACTCCTGGCTGTCTGCTCAGAAATAGCTCCTGGCAGGCACGGGAGACCATATGGGACACCGGGATTCGAACCAACCACCTTTGGTCCTGGATCGGCTGCTTGCAAGGCAAACGCTGCTGTGCTATCTCTCCGGGCCCATTTTTATATTATTTTTAAGTAGCTAATCATTAATTCCTTTTTGTCAATGCATCCTCTTGCTTTCTTCTAAAAAGAACCACATGTTTGTGGGTTTTTTTTGTTTGTTTTTTGGATTTTGGGCCACACCCAGTTATGCTCTGGGTTTACTTCTGGATATGCACTCAGAAATCACTCCTGGCTTGGGGAACCATATGGGATGCCAGGAATCAACCCAAGTCCATCCTGGGTCAGTCATTTGCAAGGCAAATGCATACCACTGTGCTATCACTCCGTCCCAAAGGAACAAATGTTTTAAAATATTTCTGCAATGCAACTTCTTGTAAAAATTAGTATTTTGTCATTCCAAGTCCATTCTCTTCACATGTTTAGGATTAACTATAATTTAAGCATGGTAAAGTTTAAATTTGAGTCTAGATTATTTCACTTCACAGCTCTACACCCTCTGTTCCAATTTTACTAGCCTAAAATAGCCTAAGCTAGCCTTTCTCTTGCTATTACTCTCATCACCAGACCCCACCCCCAGTAATAACACATTTTTTATTCCTAGATCAGTCTAATTTAAAAGGGCTCCCCATCTGGAACTTGTCTTAGTCATTATTGATTCTGTGCCACGTATTTAACCTCCCTGCAAGAGTCCATCGTATGGGATGCATCCCCTGGAAAATAAGCATCTGTCAAGATTTACTTGATAGGGTACAAAAAGCTTCCTCTGCCCTAGGGCCTGTACAATACTTCCGGTTTTGACCGACAGATTACAGTCTTCATATGAACTAGGAGGCAAGACTCCAAGCTGCACTGCATCTAGACTGGTAACTTCTGGATCAGGGAGCTCTCAGCAGGCTCCTTTGCCTCATGCAGTGCTTGAACTCTATTGAGCATTTAAGAAATGTAACTATTATATGATGCTAGGAACAATTAAATTACACGGTGTTAAAGTGATACAGAGTTCACCATTTTCCATAGCTTTGCTTCCCATGGTTTCAGTTACCTGTGGTCAACCATATTTCAAAAAAAAGACATGTTCTTACAGTGAGGTACTTTATAAAAGTGCACCAGAGAATGGTATAGAAAAGAGGAAGTGGAAAGAGTTGAAGAGCATAGTTACATAGATTGATCACAATGTACTGACTATAACTGAATTTTATTTATTTGGCTTTTAATTGTTTAGCTTTACTATAATTTAGTAAAATTTTATAACTTAGTATATATTATACTATATATTTATATAGTTATTATATATAATACATTGTTATTTATATTTATGATAATAGTATTAACTAATATTACTAATTATTATATATTAATAATATAATTAATTCTAAATAAATATAATTTGCAGCATATTGTAACATATTATAATAGTGTTGAAACTTAAAGTTCTGTTGTACAAAGTTACAGCACTTTCACAACCATCAAAGGATCCAGGACTCTATGCCACTGTCTTTATTTTATTTCTAGTTCACCTCTTCCTTACAATTGTTTATTATGTTTTTCTCTGCTACTTTTAGGCTGCATCTAACTTACAAAGTAAACTTTTTCATGAGTGTGTGGATATTGAACAAACAACCTAGTGAATTTAGGGTTTGTTAGTATTCATGGTTTCAGATACCCATTGGGTGTCTTAAAATGTATATTTGTGAATATGTGAGGGTAGGGTACACTGCACCATAATCCTGTTTGGGGAAATAAGGAATGTGAACTTTAGAAATATAAAAAAAATACGTAATAGTCTTCTATTATCTTTTCAGTTTTTAACACTTGTTAAAACTAGTAGTTGTTGGTAGAGCTAGGATTTGAAACTAAATTTAACTCCAAAGAACTATTTGCTTATATCATGTACCTTGTTTGAAAAAAAGGCCCACAAATTAAATGACAAATGAAGCAGAGTAATCCTTTTATTATTAGAATTAGTTTGAACATATGCCAAAGAGGAAGCAATAACTCTGCTTGGCCAAAAGCCAATGTATGCATGGCACCTGACACTTCTGGATTTCCAACTTATGATCTTGATTTGTAATTATTGACCGATTGAGTAGTTTCTAATTAATTTAAAAAGGATCACTGTTTAGATCTGGAATTGATACACTGATTCATATAAGATCTAAAGATTCTTTAGATCTATAGCTAAATTTCAATTATTCTTTTTTGGGGGGGCACACCCAGTGACGCTCAGGAGTTACTCCTGGCTATGCGCTCAGAAGTCACCCCTGGCCTGGGGGACCATATGGGGCACGGGGGAATCGAACCGTGGTCCATCCAAGGCTAGCGTGGTAAGGCAGGCACCTTACCTCCAGCTCCACCGTCCGGCCCCTAAAACTAAATTTCAAAGTTGATTTTAAGTTTATATTATAGAATCTTTGTTAAAGATTTCCAGTGTGAAATCTTATACTAAATCATATTTTTATCAAAGCAATATGGTAAGCCCAGAAAGAAAATGAAGAAATAAATCTTCTTGTAAGTAGGCAAAACAAAGGTTGCAAACAATAGTTAACTAGCTAGTGTGAGCCAGGATCAAGTTTTTGGACAACACCTTTATAATCTGAAAAGGTAACTTGTGGAATATAAGAAGTAAATTCAAACATAAATGGCTATAAAATGGTACCTTAATTAGAAATATCCTTATTTTTAAGAAATAAAAAATTAAGCAGATTCTTGACATAGTCTGAGTGATGCAAATTATATCTCTCACAGTCTTCACCAGAATGTCATATTGTGAATTTCACAGAAAGGTTATAAACAGAAGATCAATTTTCTTTTGTTTTATTATCTCAGTCAAATGATAAAAACCATAATCACCTGGGGGCCGGGCAGTGGCGCTGGAGATAAGGTGCCTGTGCTAACGTAGGATGGACCGTGGTTCGATCCCCCGGTCCCCCGTGTCTGCCAGGAGCGACTTCTGAGCGAATAGCCAGGAGTAACCCCTGAGTGTCACCGGGGGTGACCCAAAAAACAAAACAAAAAAAAAACAAAAAAACCCCAAAAAAAACCATAATCACCAAATGATTTTATCTATTTATAATATCAGTTCCTAAAAACATGCAACTTTAATCATATAATCAGAATTTAAAATTAGTGATATCAGAATTTACAGAAATTATGGTTATGATTTTTATCAAGACAGTTATTAAACTCTTATTCTATTTTTTCTGATACTGTATTTTAATAAAATATAGCAAATAAAATACATAAAATGGAAAATTGAATAATCAGCACTTGTCTTATAAACAAAAACAACATGTGACTCAGAAGATTGCAAAAGCTCTCCCATTAAATCTCTGGCACCACATAGTTTTCTGCAGGAAGAAGAAATAAGAAGAAAGAGGAAGAAGGAAGATGAGTAGAAAGAGGAAGAAGAGGAAGAGGAAGAAGAGGAGATGGAAACAGCAGCAGCTCCTGAAAGCTGCAAGGTGAGGTCCAAAGTGAACCCTCAACTCCAAAAGAAACAGCATAGATTACCTGCTGATATTATCTAAAGTGTGTCATAATAACAACAACAACAACAACTAAAGCAAAAACAGACACTTATGTGCATTTTACCTAGGTGAAATATAATTTGCAGGTATTTTAAGAATAACTTATCTTTTCAAAAACTGTTAGAGTAATATGCCCTAAACCTCCTCGCCCAAAGAAAAGAATGGTTTCTTGGAAAAGATGATGCTAAAGAGTGAACATACCTCTAGAGTTGGCAATTACATCGATTGTTATTGCTCTTGAAGTAAAAACATAAAGGCCAAAGAAAGTTTTGAAATAAAGATGCCTGCCTTGCATGCAAATTACGTTGCTCCTAGGTATCTCATATTTTGATTTGATTCTAGTTATTTCATATGATCTCCTGAGAGTTATGCTTGAGCATAGAGCCAAGAGTAATCAATCCCTGCATACAATGGGGGATAGATATAACCCCCCCCCCAAATAAAAAAGAATTAATTAATTATGTTGTATTTCATTTCAATTTCCTTCCAATTTCCAGTGCTAGTGCAATTTGAAAAATAGGAAAAATCTTCTTTTATTGATATGGTAACCATAATATTGATTTTGTTGTTGTTGTTTGATTTTTGTTTTTTATTTTTATTTTTTATAATTTTTTTATCTATTTTCTTTTTCTTTTACTGGCTTTCTTTTTTAAATTAATATCTTTATTTAAACACTGTGATTACAAATATGATTGTAACTGGCTGTAGTCATGTAAAGAACACCCCCCTTCATTGAAACATTTCACCATTGAAACATTCCTATCACCAATGTCCCAAAACTTCCTCCTCCCCACCCCCAAGCCCTGCCTGTACTAGAGACATGCTTTCTATTTCCCTCATTCATTCCCATTGTTATGATAGTTCTCAATGTAGTTATTTTTCTAACTGCACTCATCACTCTTTGTGGTGAGCTTCACGTTGTGAGCTGGACCATCCAACCCTCCTCTCCTTTGTCTGTAAGAATTATTGAAAAAATGTCTTTTGTTTTTCTTAAAACCCATAAATGAGTGAGACTATTTTGCATCTCTCTCTGACTTATTTCAACTCAGCATAATAGATTCCATGTACATATATGTATAGGAAAATTTCATGACTTCATCTCTCCTGATGGCTGCATAATAGTCCATTATGTATATGTACCACAGTTTCTTTAGCCAATCTTCTGTTGAAGGGCATCTTAGTTGCTTCCAGAATATTCTGAATATTCTGGATATTCAGAATATTCTGAATATTGTAAAAAGTACTGCAATGAATATAGGTGTGAGAAAGGGATCTTTGATTTGTATTTTTGTGTTCCTGGGGTATATCCCTAGGAGTGGTATAGCTGGATCATATGGGAGTTCAATTTCCAGTTTTGTTTTGTTTTTTAAATATGGAATGCTTCATGAATTTGCGTCTCATCCTTGAGCAGGGGCCATACTAATCTTCTCTGTATTTTCCAATTTTAGTATATGTGCTGCCGAAGCAAGCACTCAATTCAAGTTTTTGGAGAATCTTCATATCGCTTTCCATAAAGGTTGGACTAGATGGCATTCCCAGCAGCAGCGAATAAGAGTTCCTTTCTCTCCACATCCCCACCAATACTGCTTGTCCTCATCCTTTTTGATGTGAGCCAATCTCTGTAACATGAGATGGTACCTCAGAGTTGTTTTGATTTGCATTTCCTGATGATTAGTGATGTGGAACATTTTTTTTTCATGTGCCTTTTGGACAGCATGTGGTCTATCCTGGAGAATGACCCATGTACATTGGTGAAGAATATGTATCCAGTTTCCTGGGAATGGAGTGTCCTATATATATCTACTAGCCCTTTTTCTTCCATTTCTCTTTTCAGGGCTAGTATATCTTTTTTGGGTTTCAGTCTGGTTGACCTATCAAGTGTTGACAGGGCCGTATTGAGGTCTCCCACAATTATTGTGTTATTATTGATATTCTCTTTCAAATTTGTCAATAAATGTATTAGATAATTTACTAGTCTCTCATTGGGTACGTATATGGTTAGTAGTGCGATTTCTTCCTGTTACAAATATCCATTGATTATCACAAAGTGTCCATCTTTGTCTCTTACAACTTTTCTGAGTTTAAAGTTGGTGTTATCAGATATTAATATGGTCACCCCAGCTTTTTTAAGGGTGTTGTTTGTTTTGATGATTTTCCTCCAGTCTTTCATTTTGATTCTATGTTTGACCTAACTATTCAGGTGTGTTTTTTGTAGGCAGCAGAAGGTTGGATTCATCTTTTTGATCCATTTACCCAGTCTGTGTCTCTTAACTGGTGCATTTAGTCCATTGACATTGAGGGAGAATATTGTCATAGGATTTAAGGTCATCTTTGTGTATAAGTTTGGTGTGTCTGTTGGTCTGTCTTGTCTTAAAGTAGACCTTTCAGTTTTTCCTTTAAGGCTGGTTTTGCATCTGTAAAGTTTCTGGGCTGTTGCTTATCCATGAAGCTATGTATCCTTCCTACAAACCTGAATGTGAGTCGGGCTGGGTGCATTATCTCAGTGAAGCCTCTATTTCATTCAGTCTTGTCACAATCTCCCACCAACCTCTTCTTGCCTTGAGAGTTTCTTGTAACATGTCTGCTGTAAATTTTAAGGATGCTCCTTTGAATGTAATTTCCCTTTTTGATCGTGCTGCTTTCAGCATTCTATCTCTATCTGTAGAATTCGTCATTGTGACTAGGATGTGTCTTGAGGCATTTTTCTTCGGGTCTCTTTTAGCTGGTACTCTTCAGGCATGCAAGATTTGATTGCATATACTACAGTCTTTAGCTCTGGGAGTTTCTCTGTGATGATGTCTTTGACTGTTGATTTTTCTGGGGATCCCCTTCCTGGGCTTCTGGACTCTGGGATTCTTATGTTGTTTCTGTTGAGTTTATCAAAGACTTCTATTTTCATTTGTTCACATTCTCTGAGTACTTTTACCTTTGTATGGTCATTTGCCTTAAGGTTCTTTTCCAATCTCTTCTGCTGTATGGAGTTGTTCTGTATTTCATCTTCCAGTTCACTTATTCTGTCCTCTCCTGCTATTACCCTGTTAGTGAGGCTTTCCATTGAGGTTTTCAGTTCAGCTACCATGTTTTTCAGATGTGATTTCAGTTTGAAGTTTTCTGATTTCTATCTTTGTGTTCTGTTCATATAGAGATATGTTTTCTTTGATTTCCATGAGAATATTCCATATTTCTATTCTAAATTCCTTATCTGAGAGACTAATCAGATGTTTGGTACTTTTTGGGTCATCAGAGCTATCATCTTCATTCCCTGTGCATGGTATTTGCCTGTGAGGTTTCCCCATTGTCACTCTTGTAGTATGATCTTTGTTCTGTGTTATGGTGGGGTTCATTGGCTAGAGAGAGGGTGTGGCCATTAATTGAAGTGGAGTAGAACTGTAATCTTCTAGAGCTTCTAGGAGAGAGTTTTTTCTGGGTCCTTCTTGGTCCTCTCAGGAGAGGTTAAGGATTCAGAAGAGTAGAGGAACACATAAAGGTGGTAGGTCCTCTCCATCTCTCCCAGTTGATAATCTCACAGCAGTGGCAAACCTCAAAATAGGAAACATCTTAAAAGAGAATGCATGATCATCTCTCATCTGTCTTTATAAATGATGATCTTCCTTGTTTTTACTGCCAAAAGATTTGTTTCACTTATCCCACTTGTGGTGCCAGGCTTCACAGATGCCTGACATGCTCATGCTGAGTCCCATTAATGAAACTGCTGTGTGATAATCAGCTGGGGACAGAGTGTGAGCTGATGGTGCACATGGAAATAAATTTTATTTCTCATATAGCCTCAGGATTACATTAAATATTTTTAGGAAGTATAGCAAACATTCTTAAAATAAATACAACTGCTTTACTGCTTACTTATTCTCAATGGAGAAACTTTGTCTTTTACCCATCTGAGGAATACAGCACTGTTTCTCAAAAAACAGAATCTTAATAACAGAAAATATAACATCCTTAAAATACTTAATTTTTCCTTTCTACTAACCTAATAAGAATGTCTAAAGAGAGATCTCAAAGGGTTAAAATTTTTTTTATGTGGAGATCAGGGTTCAAGTCTTTGGTTCAAATAATGGTCCACTAAGCACTTCCGAGAGCACTCCAGAAGTACCACACAGGAAATAGGCACAGAACACCTTTGGGTATGGGCCTAACTAAGCAAAGAAACAAATCAAGAAACATTAAAAGTTAAAAACGAGGCTGTAATATCAGTGCTCATTTTTCTAGTTCACTATGTAAGGCACAGCAACAGAATTGGAAAAATATAAGAGCTAATGAATTAGCAAAGTCTATCATGATGACTAATTCAAGGTAAAATCAAATAAATATAAGTCTGTATGAACAATATAACTTTTACTTATTAGATATTTATACAATGTAATAAAATCTATTCCATTTATAAGAATTTTTGGACTTTAAAGTATTTGTATTTGCCTATTACTAATTGAACATATTTTTTAATTTGTTATTTTTTGTTTCCCACACTAGCAATTTGAGTAGTGTTGGAATTATGTTCATGGGAAATAATCTCTCATTTGAAATCTTATTAGGACTCAACAGTTAAAAAATAAAGGTAAATTGTTATTTTATTTCTTTGCCCAAATCTCTCCTCAAAATGTAGTACTCAATTCCTATTCTAAAATTTTACCCTGATTCTTAGCAACAGGAACTATTCACATGTTACTTTTGAAATATAACTGTGAATTAAGCATTTACTTGTAATAATCAATAATAGTAAAAGTTCAGCATGAAAATAATTGTTGTTTGGGAAAGGAGTGATAGTATAGTGGGTTCAACAGAACTGATGCAGGCTCTTCAGGCACCCTAAATGTTCTTCTGGTCTCTTCCATGAGTGATCCCTTAAGTGTGGAGCCAGGAGTAACCTTGAATATTCCTGGGTGTGGTCTCAAAAAATTAATTTTTGGTAATATTGAATTTAAGTTGAAATAGATGGATCTGATAATAAAAGAGAGGTAAAAACAGCTGCCCTCAGCTCATAATAGGTGTGGAATATCATCCAAAGGAAACAGAACAGGTGAGAAAAGCGTTTATCAAAGGGTTGATTTTTGAAACTACAAATGATAATTCAATAGAACATTTTGAGAAAAGGCACACTTAGAGATAGCATGATGATGAAATGACACCCCAAAATAAATGTTCCAGACAGGTTTTGTGACTTTCCCATATTTAGAAGAGGTAGTTTTAGCAATATGTGCTGGACCATATAAGGTTGATGGGTGTGTGGTGGAACCCAAGAGAGAGCAAGCTGTTTCTAGAAAGAATACAGTAAGCCTGATGCTCATCTAACAATGTAGCATTCTTTTTTTGGTGGTAGTAAAGCAGACACAGATAAATATAATTTAAGAGACTTCTTTGAAAAGTAAGGCAACAATAAATCCATCGGCATTATGCAAGACAGAGTAGAAAAAAATTATTTTTGCTTTATAACTTTTGAGGGTCATGATGAAGGTGATAAAACTATTGTTCGGAAATACCAAAGAATTAATAGGCATAATTGTGAGGTGTAAAAGACCCTGTCTAATCTGCCGGATCACAAAAATAGTTGTAGAAGTGGATCTGGCAGCTTTATTGAATGTGGAAGGAATTTTAAGAAGTAGTATAGAAAACTTGCTTTGGTGAGAACTTTGGTAAAAGAGGAGTCTATGGTGATACAGGTGGTAGCAGAAGAGTGAGTTATGGAGGTGATGGTGGTGAATATAATGGTTTTGGATGTGGTGTTGGCAACTATGATGAAGGTTCTGGTTATAGAAATAAAGGAGCCTATGGTGGTGAAGAACCAGAATATAGAAACCAAGGTTGTGGTTATGGTGGAGGTGTCAGAGAGTATAATGGATATTATGAAGGAGAACATTTTGGTAGTAGTAACTGTGATAGTAGTGGAAACCAAAATTATTTTGGAAATTATAGTAACAACAGTAATAGAATTAAAGTAACAACAGTAATAGAAAAAACAGTAATATAATTATAAACCCATGAAAGGGGTAGTTTTTGGTGGAAGAAGCTCAGACAGTCTCTATCATGGTGGTTATAGATCTAGTGGTAATAGTGGTTGCTATGACAGTAGAAGGGTGTTTGCCTTGCATGGGCTAATTAAAGTTCAAGCCCTGGCTTCCAAAATGGCCCCTGAGTGCAGAGACAGGAGTACTGTATGTATAACCCCCAAACAAAACAAACAAACAAACAAGCAAATAAAAAACCTCAGAGAAAATGTTTATTGTTCTTAGCAGGGAAGCTGCAGGTTATTTTGAGACAGTCATTCCAAGTCCATTAAAGTAACTGTGAAAATATGCCATTTTTAGGGTTTACTCCTGATTCTGTGCTCAGAGGTCATACTTGCGGGGCTCTGGTACCTATACGGGGTACAAAGAATTGAACCCCTATTGGCCAAATGTATAACAAGCTCCCTACCCATGGTACTCTCTAGCCTCTGGGAAGACAAGTTAAATACATATTTCCCATACTTAATAGTTTCTCCTGAATGAATTAAAATTGCTGGTTAATTATTCAACAGTTCACTAAAATTTACATGAGACAGTTTAATTAATATATTAAGTGCTAAATTTTAATTTGGGAGAACTAGCACCAAAACATTTATGGATAGATTAAAGCAACATTAGTCACAGAATGAGTCTCTTAAAAGCATCATCTTCTTAGGTTCAAAATGTGTGTCTCATGCTACAGCTGGCATAGAACATCATTTACTGAGGTATTGCACATAATGGATCTCTTTTTTGGGTGGAGACATATCCTGTGATTCTTAGAGGCTATTCCTGGCACTGTGCTCAGGGGTCACTACTGGTGATACTTAGAGGATCATATGCAATGTCAGAGATTGAACCAGGGTTGGCTTCATGCAAGATGAGTGCATTTACCCCAGTATTATATCTGGTCCATAATTTTTATGTAAATACACATATGATGTACATACTCATATGTATATATACACTAAAATCAGAGATGATTTTTATTTTGCAAAATAAAGTATACCAGTTTAATGAAACCCATTCTTTATTTAAAGTTGATCTTATATTACATAATGTTTAAAAGTTTTCTCTGTTGGGCGCAGGAGAGATAGCATGGAGATAGGGCGTTTGCTTTGCATGCGGAAGGATGGTGATTTGAATCCCGGTATCCCATATGGTCTCCTGAGCCTGCCAAGACTGATTTCTGAGCCCAGAGACAGGAGGAACCCCTGAGCACTTCTCTAAAGTTTTCTCTGGTGAGTTGTGTATATATGAAATAAACTGGAAAAGAAGAGGAGATATAAGTAAAATAATTCTAAATGAGTAGTAAAAATTAAATATTCTCTGTCTAATAAGGGAACATAGGAAGAAATATTAAAATTCTGTTCCATGTGCTAATTGACTTTTTTAGAGGGATGGAAATTGTGTTCTTCCTGACCTTCTCAGTATTTAAATGATTTTATTCAACAGAACTGATGTGCGGATCAATAAAAAGACAACAATCATTCACGCTGAGAGTTTAACACAATTTCAAGTATTTGCATTAACCAAGCTACCTGTATGTAGTGGAATCAATACATAACCACCTTACTTAGTGAGGTACATAAATAAAGTATGACTGAATTTTCAATGCCAATAAATATAGTTTAAAGAGAAAAACATACCAGTTGGAAATATTGGGTTTAAGAAATCACACAATGATTGTATTTTTGAACACATAATACCATGCAAAATCCACAGAAGCAAACAGATGTTCACTTCCATTTTTCCTCTTTCTTCTAGTATTTATCTTATCATTTGGGAAACACTTTTTTGTGCTGCAGTCTGATTACATGTGCATTTTGCAAATTTCCAGATGTGTTCAAATGTTTTAATCTACATTATAGCTTTATATTGTAGGTCCTGATGCTTTCCTAATCAGAGTTCTTATTTCTCTAAACATTAAGTGAAATTGAAATTTGTCATAGACTCTAGTTTGAGAGTATTATGAACACTTTTCCCAAATTAGTCATTCTAGATATAGTGGTCTTGCATATACTCAATAGATAATCAGTTCCACTCTGTTTCCTATAACAATGAAACCCTTGAGAAGAATATTTGCTTTTCTGTTTAAACATCTTTTGACAGGTGGGGTAAAGATAATTTCCCCTGTCAAATTTGTGCCAAGAAAATTTATCCATTTAAAACAAGCATCCTTCCAGTAAAGGTGATAGTTAAAGTGGATTTCCCTCTAAGACTTATTGATTAGTTCTTTACAAAAGTTCATTTCATTTCTATTATGAATTTAGATGATGAACAAGGAAAATGCATTTATTAATTTAAAGGTGCTATCACTGTGGAAAAAGAAATAACAAAATAGACAGAATGCAAAGTGACCCTAGAAAAACCCAGACATATTTAGTCAACAACACGATGATGTTTAATCAAGGCAGAGCAGAACAAAACTTGGAAAATAGTTCTGTGTGACAGGTGTGAGAGAGTATGACAATAAATACAAAAATCTAAACAGATTTGGACAGCTGGATGTGATGGAATTAGGGAAGCCTAGTAGGAAATGTATTTATTTTGGAAACTATTATAAGCTTTTAAATGTTTTTTTCCCTAAAAAAGAATATAAAGACTAAGGATTACTACAATAAAGCATAAGGCACTGATAACTCCATAAAAAACAAGTAATATGTTAAAGAAAACAACAGATACAGCATTGCGCCTTAGTAGGAACAGTAATTGGGAATGTGTTATTTTAAAAGTAAATGGAAGAGAATTGAAAATATGTCTAACACCGATTGTTTAAAGGGATATTATTTAAAAACTTAGACAAATCTATACTAAGAACTAAGTGAAAATCTGATTAAACTGGATTGAAGGAAGCATATAAAATGAACAGAAACATTTAAAAGGAGTTTATATAAGACGAAAGAAGAGGGAATAAACTGCTTTGAATGAAGGGTTAGGATTTCTATTCACTTCCATTTGGCAACACTTGAAGTGAGTTGCCTCTATTCTTTCACTTTATTTAATGTCCCTGAGGTAAACATTCTCTCCTGTGCAAATGCTTGTTATTGCTGAGTCTGGGCAACTATGAAAATGATCAGAAGAAAGTGGTGTTCCTAGTGTCATGGGTCGAGAGTCAACTTTAATTTAAGAATAATTCAGATTTCTGGAATGAAAAAGTCTGCCTTATGATCTTGGGAAACCATCTAATGAATGGGAGTCTTTGATCACCTGGGTTAAAGTAACTTCTTAGCACTAACGTCAGACCAACCCAAAGGTTTGGAGTAAAGATAATACTCTCTCTTTTGTAGCGCTGTAACATACTGAATTTGGAATGGCATTTTTAGATATTTCATAGTGTTCTCAAAAACAATGGCAAATTCAAATACCTTATACGAGCTCTTATGGTGAAAAAAGTGAACAGAGTAAACTAAAAAATTGTTTCATAAAATTTTAAAGATTTGGAAGTAAAAAATCCCAATGATTTATGAATATATGAATTAGAAAGAAGTCCAATGGATATGATACTCGAATGGAAACATGGACCAACAGAACCAGATTTCAAAAAAATAATCATATTTGGGAATGGAAGTCCTAGACTTAATTAGAATGCAATAATTTATTTAGCATATACTAAGAAAGCAATATATTATTTTTAAATAAATGTATTTCGATGAGCAAAAATATCCAAATATCTCTGAAAGAAGTAGAAATTTGGCTCATATAGATTAATGATCTTATGACAATTATACTCAAGAATGATTCACACAATCCTTTGCTTATTCTTAGGAAAAATAAATTTACTTTATTCATTCATTGTATAAGTTATAATTTGCAATTTCTTAGCTATATAGATTACCATGAGATGAAAAATGAAGCCCACATGTTGTTAATAAACTTAGATCTGTTCAACTAAATCTGTTCATAAAGCTCCTTCAATCCATTTATTTAAAAATAACTCTACCCCATATATTTAGTTGAAAAATTACCCAATTTGCTAGAAGATAAGTGCTTCAGTACTCCAAGTAAACAAAATAACAACAAAGGTCTATTTAAAGTGAGGAGCCAGAATAAAAACGACATCCACCCTTGGATAAGTAAACTGCAGCAAGTCTTGCATTTAGAAGTCAAGTCACCTCTCAGCAACTGCTGCTTTGTTCCTTAGCTTCAAAGAACTACCTTCTTACATCAGAAATTAGACTCTTTACACAATATTTCATCACCCTGTATCAAAGCCCTTTCCTTCTTCTCGGTCATTTCTTTTAATTAGAGCTTATAAAGATATGTTTTACATGCTGACTGAGGTTTCTAGCAATTCCCTGGAAAACACAGTCAAGAAATTAATCAACTGAGTTTTCATTTTCATTTCTCTAGAGCCAGCCCAGCCCTTCTCTGCTCCATACCTGACAGGTGCACCTCTGCTGTGTGCAGGTTTCAACAGGACCGTCACCGTATTGTCTGTCTGATTCAAAGGGGTCTCAAGGTCATAGGCTGGCATAGAGGGTGCTGAAGAAAACATGTAAGATGATTATATCATTAGATGTGACTTATCTTTTTTCATTTTCTTTCTGCTTTCATTAATAAAGGACATTAAAGACAGGGTGCACTTAGTTTATATTGAATTCATCAGTGGAACACAAACAAGCCTTATTTGTCTACCTAGAACATCAGGAACAAAGAAAAAAACATGAAATGTTGACTTCTTTAATCTTTAGGGGGCATAGCATGGCATGGTGTGCGGCATTAGTAAAAAATTGTGAAAAATCCATGGAGTTGTGCTCCTAAAATCTGTAGACGTTGAGCACATATACTCTACTTCAAAAATTATCCTAAGTGCATATTTTAATATACTCACAAAGATAATAAAACAACTTTACAGTTCTTCCATAAATCAAGGTTTATCATGCACCAAATAAACATCCTGGGACTTGAAGAGGACTATGGGAGACAAAGAGATTTGCTTAAATTAGTGACCACTTGGGAGCTCTCAGGGAAAGTTAGTTGGATGGTGGGCAAGACAGAATTTTTGGAATAAGAAATGTTAACATTTGATTTCTCTGCAGTGCTTTGTTTTAACCAGCAAAGAGCTTAGGCATATTAATTATCTCTGTAGTCTCAGTCTGCTCATCTTTCAAAACAGGAGAAAGTATCCTCTAGCGTTATTATGGAAATTCAAAGAAAAAATAGATAAAAGAGTCAGGCAAAGACAATTCTAGAAACGTTAGTTCCTTTCCAATGTAAATCCTATTTTCAAGGCCATTTCCTGGTATTCTTTGTTCTCTAGATTGTTAAGTCTTAGTAAAAAAGAAAACAACAGAACTCTTCAGTAATTTGTCTCTGCCTTGGACAAGAGAAATCATTTCACAAAGTCTGTGATGTGGAAGGGCACAAGGTCTCTTTATAAACTATGGGCTGAGCCATCTGATGAGAATGTGATTTCCTGAAATATATTTTCAAAATCTCTTGCATACAAAAAGCTTTTATGTAAGATACATGGTCTATTTCTCAGTTCTATTTACTGAAATTTTTTCAACTTTAAAAATCAATTCCAATTCTATTAAAATCAATTCTAATTCATAAAACAGAAGTATCCTATTGTATAGTATAATTCTTTATATTTGGTCTATACAAGTAAAAAATTGAGACCCGCTGACCATATTTATGAAGTATATAAATAAAATAGTTATTCTTACTGTCCTATACAGGCATATCTTCTATCTGTGATTTGGATAGAGCTGTATTCTTTTTGTGAACTAACATTGGCTTATAATGATCAAAATGTTTATATAATATAAAAGACAACAATAAATATTTTCTAAGGGCCATAGAGATAGTACAACTGATATAGGACATTTACCCTGTATGGAGATGACCTTGATTAGATCCCTAGCATCTCACATGGTTCCCCAGCCTCACCGGAGTGGCTCTTAAGTGTAGTCAGGAGTAAGTCCTAAGCTTTGCCTGGTATGGCTCCCTCACCCCAAAAGCAAAACAAGAAAAATATTTTCTATTATGATGCATTTATTATCTAAAAATATGAAAACAATATACCAAAAGTTGCTTGGAGAAATTTACCAAAAAAAGGAGCTATGCAGTTATATAGGACAGATGTTATCATTGTGGTTTATATATGAAGGCAAGTTCACTTAAAATCAGGCTAGAGGAGGCTCACGGAAAAAATATAAACAGAACCAACATGTTTTTGGTTCTAAAATTGTTACTATTTGCAAGATCAGTGTTATCTTTCTAACCACCCATGAACAATTTTCTCTTCCCCATCTCTCCTAAAGTGGTCTTATAGTTTATGAGCAACATACTGTGTTTACAGTAATATAAGTACACAGTAATATAAATGAGTTTCCCTTCATTCAATCCTGACCAAAACCTTTTACAAAACTAGAAATGAAGAACAATAGATATGAAAATCAATCTACTTATGTTTTAGATAACTCTGCATAACTAAAAGAGTTCCTTCCTTTGCACAATTCCTATTCATCTACCTCAACCTAACCATTTAAGACCCAAACTCAAAAAGTTCTCTACTCATTCCCAAGTGGAAATGGGAAAAGAAATGCCCATAGAATTGTGTTTATTGCTGTTACATATCCCATACCAGATGGCAGTCCCATTTTCTCTAATCTGAAGCACAAAGACATTTTCTGCACAGTTGCACACGCCCAGAAAAATTTCTCAAATGATGACTTTTGTTGGATGGTGTAACTGAGTTTCTAAAAGCAAAAAGCTGGAGGTCAAAAACGTCTGGTGCTACCCCTCTGCTTTGATCTCTTTCTTTGGGACATAAAATGACTAATGGTGAAGGTCCCAAGAAGGCTAATCATTCTGGAAGCCTACTTCACAGAGAGTTGCCTTTCTGATGAGCATATAATCATTGATAGATCATTAGCAATTTTCCCCTAACAGTCCTGTTCTGGTAACTTTTTAAGTTTGGGTCTTAAATGTTTAGATTAGGGTAGATGAATAGGAATTGTGCAAGGGAAGAAATTCCCTGAAAGCTTATCTTAAGCTCCCAAATGAGAAAATTTATAGTATTTCATTTAATTATAAAAGTATGATTTGCAGGCATCCAAAACATATGTATATAGGCACAGTGGTCATATTTGAGTAAATTTTCATACTTAATAAGTTGAATAAAATAATTAAAATCACATTGCTGATAAAATATATAAGGCATGAATATAATACCTGAAATTTTGGTGGTGAATTGATTTGTTGCTGGAGGTCCAAATCCCTTAGCTGTGCTAGCTCGGATAGTAAAGGAATACGTGGTCCCTGGATACAGTCCAAAAAATAAAAAATGGGTTTCATTTCCCAGTTTTGAAACTCTTCCACTTTGATTGGATAAATCTATTTCTGGGTCAAAGGAACTGACTGCTTTGTAGGTGATCTGCAAGAGAATAAAAATGCAATAAAATATCAGGAGCAGATGGGCCAAGATTGCATCTTTATCCACTAAACCCTTCTGATATATGCACTGTCAGACACTTTATAAGCTCTTCTACTCACTTAGAATCTTCAAATCCTAGTAGATCCAATGAAGGGGCACAGGAACTCAGCCAAAACTATTATGAGTTATTACTTTTACAGACATGAACTTAAAAGTCAGTATATTAGAACATACAGGATACATTCAGGTTCACGCTTATACCTTGAAGTTGTTTGACTTGAAAATGCCATTTTTTGAAAAGTGAATTAAATTTGGCTGAAAACAAAACAAAATATAAAATACCTCAAACAGATAAAGACCCAAGAAAGGGAAAGCCTCATTGCTCCATTGAAAGCCATAGTCTGATTTATTACTAAACAGGGAGGTTATTACTTACAGAGAACAAGAACATTTTCAAATATTTCATCAATATGAGCAAATAAATTTCTCCAAAATTAATTCTACACAAATTTCAGTAGCTCTTTTCTGATATTTAGTTCTGATATTTCTGACATTTATTTCTTCAGAGCAATGCTGTCCATGGAGATATTATGTTATATTGGAAGAGCTCTAAAATATTTGTTGAAAGAGGTAGTCACTCGACACCAGTAGCTATAGAACACTTGATATGTGGCCATTGAGAATGAGGATTTGAAAAAAAAATATTTTTTAAGCATCATGGATACAAAATTGTTCATAATTGAGTTTCAGTTATAGAATATACACTACTTTTTAACAGAGCACTTTTCCCATCATCAATGTCCCCAATTTCTTTTCCACCTTATCTGTACATCCCTGGTTCCCCAGTCAGGGCATTCTGCTCTGTCTCTGCCTCTCAATTTTGACACTTGGTTTGCACTAGTGCATATCACTTTGTCCCTTTTCTTTTTTTTTTTTTTTTTGGTTTTTGGGCCACACCCAGTGACGCTCAGGGGTTACTCCTGGCTATGCACTCAGAAGTCGCTCCTGGCAGGCACAGGGGACCATATGGGAACCGGGGGATCGAACCGTGGTCCGTCCTAGGCAAGGCAGTAGGCACCTTACCTCCTGCGCCACCTCCCGGCTCCCACTTTGTCCCTTTTCAGCACTCAGTTCTCATCCAGAATGATCAATTCTAACTATCATTGCCATAATTGACTCCAGTCTAATTGTACTCATTGTTCTTGGCTAGCTTCCTATCATAGAATGCTCCTCCTGACCCTCATATCTCTATATCACCGCCATACTGTCTTTTATTTTCTTATCCCACAAGTAAGTGAGAGTATTTTATATCGATCCCTCTCCCTCTGACTCATTTCACTCAGCATAATACTCTCCATATCCATCCATGCATAACTACTTTTCATGACTTCATTTTTACCAACAGTTGCATAGTATTCTATTATGTAGATATACCACAGTGTCTTTAACCACTCATCTGTTCTTGAGCACTTGGGTGTGTTTCCAGATTCTGGGTATTATATATAGTGCTGAGATGGACATAAACATGTAGAGGGCTTTTGAGCATGGTGTTTTTGTGTTTCTAGAATAAATCCCTCAGAGTGGTATTGTTGGGTCATATAGGAACTCAATTTATAGTTTTATGAGGAATATCCATATTGCTTTTCTAAAAATGCTGAAATACTAGCATTCTCACAGTAGTGAATGAGAATTCCTTCCTCCCCACACCCATGACAGCACTGGTTGTTCTTGTTTTTCGGGATGTGAGATGGCATCTTATTATCTTTTATTTGTATCTCCCAGAAAATTTTGTTATTCAGTTTTAATTAGCTAACATTTAACTAGCCAAGCTTAACTAGAAGCTTTCATTCTAGAAAGTGAAACCTAGTAGCTTTTCTGATGTCTATCTCCAACAGGCACACAAACCCTGTTGGATGAGTTTAGAAGGTGTGGAATTAAGTCTAACTTAGGTGCCTTTCACTTTTGCCCTTTTACATGAATTTCACTATAAGTAAGTTCATCAACTATTCAAGCGCATGCATTTTGTGGTGATTACTAACTCTACTAGTTGTAATGACATAAATTTAAAATGTGGCATATTTGAAAGTTTTAAATTGCCAATTGAGTTTTTTTGCACTTAGAGAGGAAAACTTACTTATAATTTATGTGCATGAACACTAACACTGTTATTATACAGAGTGATAATTGACATTCTTTCTTATATTTATACCATGTCATTACAATTAAGAAGACCTCTCTGAAAGAATATTTAGATTAAATCAAGTAAGCTTTGAAAGAAAATGTTTGCTGTATATATTAGTCACTGCAGTGAATGACAATCTTGGAGTCAGCAAATATCTGCTGTTAACCCTCTAGGAAATTTCCCTCAAGAGGTGACTCTGAGTTCAATCAGGACTCAATCACATCTACCAGCCAGCTGCTACAAAAATATCCTCAGCAACATCAATACTGGGTACTCAGGTATAATTTGGTGTGCATTCAGATCAACCCCCCAAAATGCCCTCCCATAAACTTGATTTATTATTAATTCCACAACATAAACATATCTGTTGCATGCCTCTTAAGGAACAATCACCCTGCTCTGAGCTAAGGTCTGATATAGCAAGATACGGTCTCTGATATGCAAGAAAGTAAATGTCTGGTGTGGAAGAAGAGAAACAATTCAGTAATTATGGCAGCATAATTAATTTAAAGACAAGCAACTCTACCAGTGCTAAGGTAATTATGCTCATTTTATTGTTTTACTTTAAATTGTAATGGAACACAAGTTTAAGAAAAAGTCCAAATGCTCAAATTTCATTTGTAAGATCTGCTTATTTCTTCTCTAAATGTGTTTCTGATTACATTGGTATGATGATATACATGATGTTCTATCAAGGGGATAAATATTTACTACCCTATAAATAGTTGGCAGCCATTTTATGTCATATTTACTCATAAAATTCCACCTGCCTGAAAAATAGTAGAATTATATATGTTCCATTTTCTTTACCTATAAAGATTCAATTGACCCACTTAAATATTTATTGATTGATAGATATTTGCAATAACTGCAATCAGCATCTAGATGCCTTTAGACATCTGAGAATTGGGGCTGAAATGGAAAGAACTTGGAAAAAATATGCTAATTGGTTTTTTTTGGCATTATTTCATTTTAAACATTGTGATTTTTTTGTTGTTATACTTCTGTTTTATTTTTTAAATAATATTTTTATTTAAGAACTGTGTTTACAAATGTTTGTAGTTGAGTTTCAGTCATAAAAAGAACACCCTCCTTCACCAGTGCAACATTCCCACCACTAATGCCCCATGCAAAGTTCAAGGGAAGAAAGTGTATTAAATAAAAAACCGATTTTTCAGGAAAGGCTACATATGTGGTCATTGAAAAAAATCTGGGAGGGCCCGGGAGATAGCATGGAGGTAAGGTGTTTGCCTTTCATGCAAAAGGTCATCGGTTCGAATCCCGGTGCCCCATATGGTGTCCCGTGCCTGCCAGGAGCAATTTCTGAGCATGGAGCCAGGAGTAACTCCTGAGCACTGCTGGGTGTGACCCAAAAAGCAAAAAAACAAAAAAAAAAGAAAAAAATCTGGGGATGAGTCTACAGAGAAAGGGTAAATAGTATGACAAAACTTGTGTTGGAAATAGTCATGGGAATAATTTTGGGGGGAATGAGCAATAAGAGCTAAGCCTTTATGGCAGTAATATTCTGGGAAAAATCTGTGGAAGAAAGAAGGTGCCTGAGCTTAGAGAGTATAGGAAAGGTGGTTCCTGAGAGGTAAGAGATATAGCTGCTTCCCTAAACCCTGACAATACTCTAACCCATAGTGATAAGAAGCATGGATATATACATGAGTGTATAAGTCAGAAAGAAAGTGACATGATTTCTCTTGTTAAAGCATAACATTGTCTGCCAATTGATGGACTTATCTGACAGGAGATAATAAAAGTAGCCAAAAATCTGTAGGATTTAACACGGGATAAATCTACAGTGCAGATGAGAAAAAATATAGTGGTTTATATTAAGGGTAGTGTTGTAAAGAGGGTAAAAATGAAACTTATGTCATATTTTAAGCTCAAAATAAAGTGTTCAATTACAGGTTGAAATGGGGGGAGGTGAAGAAATCATGTACAGATTCTATGCTTTTTGGACTGAAAAGAGAAGAAATGAATAAAAAGTGAATTATTGGGTTGCAGATTTGTTGAATTTCAGATATCCATGACTCCAAGGTGACCATGCTATTTTTGATTTGGACAACTTAAGCAAGAACCAGAGATTTGGAATTATCAGCACTGAAAAACAACCACTTCGGATCATGTATGGTCACTGTTAAAAATTACTAGATAATACTAATATTTAATGAAGAGTACAGGAGGAAAAATCAACCAAAATGTCAGAAAACAAAAAGAAATCCACTATCGAATAAAAATAATTCATTGAAAACATTTTAAACACAATTCCTTAATTACATAAAAAAAACATTTTAAACAACTGCTTTCAGTAATGTTGTGAGAATTCAGGAACAAAAGCATGCCCATCCATGTCCCAAAGCATAATACCCATGTTACTTATCTGTAAAGCCATCTGAATCTTGCCTAACAATTATGGATCAAGCTTACTGTGGCAACTGTGTTCATACAGCATATTTGGTAACAAATCACAAACTGCTGAAAAGGCTCTTGTGTAGTCTTAAATTATGATTTAAATATGCCAAAGGAATTCAAACCTCTCATGTAATTCTATCCTTTTTCTAAGAAGTAATGATGTCTTATTCCACTTTATGATCCCAATGTGATCAGTAAATATTTGTTACTCAGTATATCTTTCCTAAAAAAAGACTACTGGGAGGAGCAGGTGTGTACATGCACTCACATAAATGCTCACACAACAGTGAGCAAATGTTTGCTCCACAGGCACAAACTAGAAAGCAAAAAGCAAATCCTTCATCAAAAGCCCCGTTCCACTGGGACTGATGAGTTTGTACTTGCCTATAGCTAAGAACTTGTGCAGGATCAGCTGGAGTGAGGGTTGAGTCATAGCCTTTTAATAATGTGGCAAAAATTACCGATCTTCTTTTCCAAACTTACAAAGGGACAATGCAACGAATTCCCTCTAGCACATGTTTAATGAGAACTATGCTGTGTACTTCTAGATACAAAATATTCATCTCACTCAAACCTATTCAGACCTCTAAGTCTAGGGAAAAAATTAAACTTCTCAGGAATCAGGTCAATCTAACTCTTGATTTATATATATTTTTT